>JARQOD010000744.1:0-88175 GCA_033576555.1 Oophaga sylvatica
AAAAGAGAGGAAAATCACCGTGTACCTCTGGTAGTGACCTACAACCCACAGCTTGAAATACTGAGAAAAACGGCTAAAAAACTTCACCATATACTACACAAGGACGACCAGTTAAAAATATTATTCAAAGACCCCCCTTGCTGTGTTACAGGCAACCTCCAAATTTAAGAAACATCATGATCCGAAGTTCAATGCCCTCAGATTCACCAAGAGGGACATATCCTTGCAATGGGAGAAGATGCAAAACTTGCAGTCATATAGAAACCAGCGACAAGATCCAAATCCCCAACACACAGCAAAACTATAAGATCCCCGGGACATTCACATGTTCCTCCTCTAATGTGGTATATTTAATTCTATGCAATATATGTCCTGTGGGTGGCCTCTATGTTGGAGAAACAGGACAGAGACTGAGAGCAAGGATGAGGTCTCATCGTCATACGATTACAGACAAAAAAAAACATCTACCAGTGGCTAAACATTTCTGTGGTCCAGGACACAACATAGACAATATGAAAATTTTCATTCTAAGAGGCAATTTCCAATCGCAAAACCATCGCAGAGTTTGGGAAAGCAAATTCATTAACATATTTGATTCTATTCACACAGGACTCAATTTGTCAGGAGGTTTCATGTTGCATTACCAAATCTGAGCAACTTCCTCCAAAAACAATGGAGACACCATCAGTCCTTTGATCTCACATGCATATGGGGTCCATGAAACTTTCACACCACTTATCTAATCTTACCTAATTAAGGATTCTCTCTTTAAGCTCAGTGTTTGTTTATTTCAGTGTTTGTTTATTTAAATGTCCATGTATCACACCATGCCTTTGCTTTTCACTGTATATAATTTGGTTTCTTCAAATATTTTGCTATACCAGCCTGATGAAGATACGTAAGCAGTCTCGAAAGCTTGCCCTCTAATATCTTAAACTATATTTTGTTAGCCATTAAAAGGTATCATACTCACAAGATTCCTATTTTGCTTCTCCCACTGAAAGCACTCTATATGTTTTTTTGGAAACCTGGATAACAGTTATGTCGTCATGCCAAGACCGCAGTACCCGGATTACTCGTGGCCGCACAATCCTGTGCCGAACCCAATTGGGATAAATCCTGCAAACCCAAACGTTGGTGCTCCCCCTTATTTTTATACACCGCAGAGGCAACGTGGTAATGGCAACGATCCATCTTACCAGCAGTTGTAGTTTTTAAAAATTTTTTTTTAGTTGTCTATATTTTTTTACATTGTTGCCTTTTTTAATAAAAATCTTATTTATCTAATGAATTGTGGTCTTTTATTATTCTTATGTGATGTCAACTATTAAAAATGTGTATTTTTATTACATGTACTTGTCACACACGGGTCATGGGAGTACCAGCTGTCATAGGAGTTCCATCATAGGGAAAAAATGAAATGAAAAAAATTTCAAAAATTAACATTTCTTTTAAAGGCCCCTGGTCACACTAGTGCTAAAACCTTCAAATAAAAAATAATACACCACACCTGCATAGATAAACGTAAATATATATTTTTTTTTCATATATATTGATATTTTTTTTTTAAGTTAATAAATAAAATGTAAATAAAAACAAAATACAATAACATAATAAAATAAAAAATTATAAACAAAATACAAAATAATTAAAAAAAAAAAAAATTAATGAGGGCTCCGGAGTCCAGCAGCCACTGCCCTCTCCAGCATCACCCCGTGGTGATGCAGAGCTCCCATGGCAGTTTGCATCGCTGCCATCGTGCTGTTCAATGATGCCACAGCGCTGCTCATGGCCGCCATCAGCCGTCGGTGTGACAGCAACAGGTCCTGGGCAGTTGGGATTTCTGTGGAGGTAAAGGTAACAGTTAATAGTGAATTCTGTTGCAACATCAACATGTACATGTTATGTTAATTAACACTTACTGTTTTCGTCAGACGACTCGCTGACCGCCCACCCAGAACCTGTTGTCTCCGCCGGCTAGGGAAACACAGAAAAAAAAATGATATCACAACAGCCATTACACATAAGACCTAACAAAGTTCTCAAACTTGTCTGAAGCTTATATAATGTGCGTTAATTACCTGATGGGGAGCCTGCATCCGTGTCATGGGATGATGCTGGAGAGAAGCCATAGGAAGGTGAGGTGCTGGATGATGACTCCAACTGTGGAGGGGGGGGTTGCTGGTGGTGAAGGGGTAGTCAGGAACGGAGATGATGGAGGTGGAGGGGTAGGTGATGGAGGTGGAGAGGTAGGTGATGGAGGTGGAGGGGTAGCTGGGGACGGTGGAGCAGCTGGTGCTGGTGAAGGTGGTGCTGTAAATTAAATATACAATTCAGAATCCCCATTATCATCATCATTGCCTCCCCATTAATATAATCATCATTGCCTTCCCATTATCATTGTCTCCCCATTAATATCATCATCAGCATTGCCTTCCCATTATCATTGCCTCCCCATCATCATCATCACCTCCTCACCACCATCACACATACAGCATCATACATATAGGTACTCCCATCACTGCCTGCCCCATCACTGCCGGTACTCCCATCACTGCGGGTGCATTGATATAGGTAGATAACCCACAAAACATAACCTCTCCAGATACCCTCATCAATACTCACTCAGAGGCCTGCGTAGCTGGGCCAGGATGCGGTCGACCCTCTCGCTGGAGCGGTATCGGAGGTCTGCCAGTTTTTTTCTTATCTGGGTGCTGGTCCGTTGCACGCCAAAGCGCCGCGCCAGGCCCCGCCGAATTCTCTGCAGGACTACCTTTTTGTGGCGCATAGGATGAGCCACAGGTAGCCTGCAGTCATAGCCCCACTTAGGCGATTAAATAATGGACCTCTGCCTCCGACCACTTTGTCCCGCGCTGTCTCGCCGCCATCTTAACAGCAACGCACTGGGCAACGCCAGCGCCATGACATCACAGCGTGCGCACGTTACATGCGTCCGCACTCGCGACGCAAAACGATATTACGATCGCAAAGTGACCGCAGCAGCCATGCACCCAGCCATACACAGATATGAGATGCGGTTATGATCGCAAGATTATGGTTCCAAGCTAGGCGATCGCAATGGCATCTCATATCTGTGTATAGCTGGAGCCCGTGAGAATCGTCACCTTTCGATCACAATGGCATCTCATATCTTTATGGCTGGAGCTCGTGAGAATCTTCACCTTGCGATCACAATGGCGTCGCATATCTGTATAGCTGGAGCTCGTGTGAATCGTCACATTGTGATCACAATGGCGTCGCATATCTGTGAATAGCTGGGATTCCCTGGTGAATGTTGACCTTTACCTCCCAAGAATTTTCTAATATATTTATAACAATTTTTTAATCTTTCATATATGACTAAAAATATATATTATATATTTAAACTTTATATATGCAGCTGTGGTTTATTATATGTTATATTTAATTATAATGTTTGAACGCTAGTGAGACCATAGGCCCTTAAAATAATTGTAAATATTTGAAACTTTTTTCTTTATTTTTTAACAATGAACTCCTATGACTGATGGTACTCCCATGACCCCGTGTGTGAAAAGTAGATACAATGTAAAACAAAAAATAGACAACAAAAAAACCTTTGATAAGATTTTAAAAACTACAGCTGCTGGTAACATGTCTCGCTGCCATCCCCATTACTCCCTCCCCACATCTCACCCATCATTATCCCTTCTCCCATATTGGTAAAATAATTAAAAAAAAACACGAATGCATTTTTAAAATAAATTTTTTTTATTATAAAAACATTGTTAAAAAAAGGCAAAAGTCAAACATTATCAAAATCAAACTAGACCTGATGCTGCCAACTCACTGCACCAGGCCCGTTAAAGTATTGGCAGTACTTGTCTCGGCCGGCCTTCGCATCGTCCTTGCTCCTGCCCTGATTGACAGGTTGAAGGCCTGCAATAGCGGGATCATTGTCACGCCATTCTCCAAGCACCACGTCACCATTGCTGTCCGAGTCCATGAAGCCTGGCGGACTGTAAGTAACAGCATTGCGTTTTCTTAGAAAATTGTGCAGCACACAACAGGCCAACACCACCGAGTCTATCGATTCCAGCTTCATATTGATTGGAGTGTGGAAAACCCTGAAGCGGTTGGCCATTATGCCGAAGGCATTTTCCACAACGCGCCATGCCTTAGACAGTCTGTAGTTAAAAATCCGCCTTTCCCCTGTCAAAGTCTTTTGTGGGTACGGTTTCACAAGATGCTCATGAAGGGGGAAGGCTTCATCACCCACAAACACAAAGTTTAGGTTGGCAGTGGTGTCCATGTTGGTTGGCAAGTTAAGTTTATTATTAAACAACCGTTCACCAAAAGTTGTGTGCTCCAAAACGCCACCGTCAGAAACCCTTCCATTAATGCCAACATCAACGTTAATAAATTCATAATTGGCATTAACAAGGGCCATGAGGATCACGCTGAAGAAAACTTGTAATTATGAAAAAAGGATCCGCTTTTGGCTGGTTGCGTGATCCGCACGTTTGTCATCCAAGGCACCACCACAGTTTGGGAACTGCCAAATCCTTTCAAAATCAGAGGCAATTATTTGCCATTCCGCCACTGATTTGGGAAAAGGCATGTAGCTCCGTAAACTGCGGACGATGGCGTTGCATGTCTCCGGAATTAGTTCTCCAAGCAGCGACCGATTAATTGCAGCAGAAAATTGCAAATCCTTCATTGAACGTCCGGTTGCCAGAAATCGCAGCGTTACTGCCAAACGTTCCTCTGCTGAAACAGCTGCACGCATCCGTGTATCCTGCCGTTCAATGAGTGGCCTCACAGCTTCCAGTAGGAGCTTGAATGAATCCTCCGACATCCGTAGATAATTTCGGAAATCCTGCGGATTCTTCTCCTGCAACTCCCTCACTAGATGCATGTGGGTGAATCTGGAACTCTGCTCCAGCCATTCTCTGGTCCACATGTGACGCTTTCGCTTGGAGCGCCTCTCTTCCACCCGCGCCTCTTCTTGTCGATCTGCCTCCATAGATAGTGCAACTGCCACAATCACACGCTCCGCGGTGGACAGGTTCATTATGTGCAACCTGTACGGTAAAGAAGAGAAAAGTTAATTACTAATTAATTACTATTACTAAAGTGTTTAAACAAAATAAAATAAAGAATAAAATAAAAAAAAATATATATATATATATATATATATATATATAATATATATATATATATATAAAAAAAAATGTTTTGTTAACTTTTCAGTTAACATTTAAAATACAGTTTACAGATGTCTAAAATAGTGGGGGGTGTAAAAAAAAAAAAAATAAAGCGGCGAAAAAAAAAAATAAGGTCAAAAAACGTATCAAACAACATCACAAACAATATGTACCTTGAATCCAAATATCCAAATCCAAATGAGGAAGATGGTGCTCTAGCGACTCAGACAGGATCACAAAACCCACCACTGCGCCACAAACAGGATCGCAAAACTCCGACACACGATACTATCCTCGCAACAACGCACAAAGCATCGTTGGAGTCATCCACAAAGTGCTCTGAAAACAATGGATGGGGGCGCAGTTCTTATAGCTGAGGTGATGTTGTGGTCACCAATCGGAGCTGAAGGGCGTTGACGAAAGGAAACAAAGTCCCGCCTGCGCCGCTGACTAATGCGTCGTCAACGAGGTCGCACATCGTTCACAAAAAGTGCCAAACACAGCGATTCAGGCTCGCCAGCGGGACGCCAACGATCAAAATACGGTCCAGAACTCTAGTGAACGATCAACGAGATCACAGCAGGGGCCACGTCGTTGCTACATGCCACACACAACGACGTCAATAACGAGATCGCTAAATAGTGACGTATTTTAGCGTTCTCGTTAGCGATCTCGTTTAGTGTGGCATACCCTTAAGTGTGAGGAGGAGGAAGGGCAAGCAGACAAGAAAATGAAAGTGAAACTTTGAGCACAATATTGCAGCATAGCCACAGACAGACAAGTCTGGATCTGTTTGTATGTACGATCTGAGGTTTATTACATTCTTTCCTTATAATGGCAGCAGGCCGTAAAAGAGACCCAGTTTGGGAATATTTTAATGAAGCTCCTTCGCCTATCAGTAAGGCAGGCATGCGTGCAAAATGCAAACGATGCAACAAAGAGATGCAAGGCCTGGTGACGCGAATGAGGCAACATCATGAGAAGTGCGGTGATGAAGATGACCAAAGAAACACTTCTGAACAGGCAGGATCTTCAGGTTGGTAAACATTTTTATTGAATCCTATTTCTAAAGACTGAACTGTCATGTGTGAGAAAAATTATATTTCTTATTATTACTGCATGTTACTGTCATTTGGTACAGTTATGAAGAAAAACAAATATTCCTTTTGGGGCAGTGCTGTGTTGTGTACAATAAGCAGAAATTGTATAAACAATAAAATAACAGCATTGACTTTTTGTTTAGGGGAATTCATGGATTCTGGAAAACTATCCACCTCCAAGATCACCATCATCCTGTTCTACAGTTTCAGAGTTATCCATCCAGGATAGTGCTTCATTAGCAGCAGCATCATCATCATCATCAGACACCCACAGCCACATATCACCATCACCCAAAAGGAAGAAAAAACCTTTACCTCCTGGAACCACCATAGATAGGTTTGTGATAAGAACTAGCAGATTAGAAAAAGTTGATTGATGAAAAAATTGCCCAGTTTATTTATGCAACAAACTCTTCTTTCCGTCTGACTGAGAACCCACATTTCATTAATATGGTTCAGTCACTGAGACCAGGATACAGTCCACCCAGCAGAGCTGATGTTGCAGGGAAACTGCTGGATCAAGTGTATGACAGAGAAATGGAGCAATGTGCAACAGCTCTGGAGGGTAAAATTGTTAACCTAAGTATTGATGGGTGGAGAAATGTCCACAATGATCCTATTGTATGTGCTTGTATAACAGAAGAAGGTAAAGTCTTCCTTGCACAAACAACTGATACGTCAGGAAATGCACACACAGCAGAATACTTACAAGAAGTGGCAGTAAAAGCTATAACAACATGTGAACAAAAATTCAAATGTCTAGTACGCAGTTTGGTCACTGACAATGCTGCAAACGTATCCAAGATGAGAAGAAATTTAGAAGAGCAGGAGGGAATACAAAGCTAATAACATATGGTTGCAGTGCTCATTTGCTGCACCTCTTAGCCAAAGACTTAAGTGTTCCAGAAATAAAGGCTAATGTTGTTGAAATTGCTAAATACTTCCGTAATAATCATTTTGCTGCAGCAGCTCTGAAAAGGATGGGTGGAACCAAGCTAACGCTCCCACAAGATGTTAGATGGAACTCTGTGGTGGACTGTTTTGAGCAGTGTATCAAAAACTGGCCTATTCTGATGACACTTTGTGAAGAAAATCGAGATAAAATAGATGGCACTGTCACGGCCAAAATCCATTGGGCTTAAGAGAAATGTTGAACATATGCTGAGCTTCCTGAAACCCATCTCTCAAGCTTTAAACAAAATACAGAAAAATAGCTGTTTTATTGCGGATGCTGTTGAAATTTGGAAGGAACTGAGTGAACACTTAAAAACAGAACTACACATGGACAGAATTAAATTACAAGCAGTAAACAAACAAATGGGACAAGCACTGACTCCAGCTCATTTTTTGGCAAATATTGTCAATATCCAATATCAGGGTCAAAACCTAAGTGCTGAGGAAGAGGAGTTAGCTATGACATGGGTATCCAGCAATCATCCATCTTTAACCCCTTAACGACCGCCGATACGCCTTTTAACAGCGGTCATTAAGGGTACTTAAACCACAGCGCCGTTAATTAACAGCGCTGTGGAAAAAGTGAATAGCGCCCCCAGAGGCGCATTTTCTCCGGGGTCTCGGCTGCCGGGGGTAGCCGAGACCCCAGAGAACATGAATCGGGTCGGTTTTTACCGACACCGATGTTGCGATCGCCGTTATTAACCCTATAACGGCGACCGCAACAAAAAAAAAAAAAAACAATGTGCCATTTAATTTCTCTGTCCTCTGATGTCATCAGATATCAGAGGACAGAGAAAAAGGGTCCCCTGGACCCCCACTGTGGCCCCCGAACCCTCCTCATGGCCCCAGGGCCCCCCGGTGTCATGCTTTAAAATGGCAGGCGCACGAGTGGTGCGCCCGCCGCGTGGTGCCGGGGGGATGGGCGATTTTCTCTGGGTCTCGGCTGCCTGGGGTAGCCGAGACCCCAGAGAACATAATAGGGGCCCCCCCAGTCACCACTCTTTTGCGATCGCCATATACTGGCGATCGCAAAAGAGAAATCACTGCTGCGATCCCTGCCTGTAAATTTCTCTCCCCTCTGATGTGATCGCACATCAGAGGGGAGAGAAATAGTGTCCCGGGACCCCCGATCTCACCCCCCCCTGTACCTGCAGGGGTCCCGTGTCCTCCGATCCCCCCCCCCGTGCGGTCCGATCCTCCCCCTCGACTCCGGTCCTCCCCCTGGCCTCCGTTCAGCCGGCGTCTTCTTCCAGTAAAAAAAAAAAAAAAAAAAAAAAGGCGGGAGCATGAGCAGTGCGCCCGCCGAATCTGCCTGGCGGCAAATTCAAAAAATCATTCATTCATTCTCTAAAAGTACATTTTGATCACTGTGATAAACTATCACAGTGATCAAAATAAAAAAAACAGTACATAAACCCCCCTATATCACCCCCTTGGTTAGGTACATATAATAAAATAAAGAAATTTTATTTATTTTTATTTTTCCATTAGGGTTAGGGTTATAATTAGGGTTAGCATTAGGGTTAGCATTAGGGTTAGCATTAGGGTTAGCATTAGGGTTAGCATTAGGGTTAGGGTTACAACTAGGGTTAGGGTTACAATTAGGGTTAGGGTTACAATTAGGGTTAGGGTTACAATTAGGGTTGGTATTAGGGTTAGGGTTGAGATTAGGGTTAGGGGTGTGTTGGGGTTAGGGTTGGAGCTAGAATTGAGGGGTTTCCACTATTTAGGCACATGAGGGGGGTCTCCAAAAACGCCGTGGCGTTCAAAAAGTCAAATGGCTCCCTCCCTTTCGAGTCCTGCCGTGCGCCCAAACAGTGGTCCCCCCCCCCACATATGGGGTATCAGCGTACTCAGGACAAATTGGACAACAACTTTTGTAGTCTAATTTCTCCTGTTACCCTTGGGAAAATAAAAAATTGGGGACTAAACGATCAGGTTTGTGGAAAAAATATGATTTTTTATTTTCACGCCCGGGAGTTATAAACTTCTGTGAAGCACTTGGGGGTTCAAAGTGCTCACAACACATCTAGATAAGTTCCTTAGGGGGTCTAGTTTCCAAAATGGGGTCACTTGTGGGGGGTTTCCACTGTTTAGACACATCAGGGCCTCTATAAACGCGACATGGCGTCCAGCAAATTCTGCGTTGAAAAAAGTCAAACGGAGCTCCTTCCCTTCCAAGCTCTGCCATGCACCCAAACAGTGGTTTACCCCCACATATGGGGTATCAGCGTACTCAGGACAAATTTTACAAAAACTTTTGGGGTCTTGTTACCCTTGGGAAAATAAAAATTGGGGTGAAAAGATCGTTTTTGTGGAAAAAATATGATTTTTTATTTCACGGCTCTACGTTACAAACTTCTGTGAAGCACTTGGAGGTTCAAAGTGCTCACCACACATCTAGATAAGTTCCTTAAGGGTTCTAGTTTCCAAAATGGGGTCACTTGTGGGGGGTTTCCACTGTTTAGGCACATCAGGGGCTCTCTAAACGCGACATGGCTGGACATCAATTCTGCATTGAAAAGGTCAAACGGCGCTCCTTCCCTTGCGACCTCTGTCGTGCGCCCAAAAAGTGGTTTACCCCCACATATGGTGTATCGGCGTATTCAGGAGAAATTGCACAACAAAATTTGTGGTTCATTTTTTCTTTTAACACTTGTGAAAATAAAAAAAATTGGTTCCGAAGTAAAGCTTTTGCAAAAAAAGTTAAATGTTAATTTTTTCCTTCCACATTGCTTCAGTTCCTGTGAAGCACGTAAAGGGTTAATAAACTTCTTGAATGTGGTTTTGAGCACCATGAGGGGTGCAGTTTTTAGAATGGTGTCCATTTTGGGTATTTTCTATCATATAGACCCCTCAAAGTGACTTCAAATGTGAGGTGGTCCCTAAAAAAAATGTAAAAATGAGAAATTGCTGGTCAACTTTTAACCCTTATAACTTCGTAACAAAAAAAAATTTTGTTCCCAAAATTGTGCTGATGTAAAGTAGACATGTGGGAAATGTTATTTATTAAGAAATTTGTGTGACATATCTCTCTGATTTCAGGGCATAAAAGTTGAAAATTTGAAAATTGCTAAATTTTCAAAATTTTCGCTATGTTTCCGTTTTTTTCATAAATAAGCGCAAGTCAGATAAAATTTTTTTACCACTAACGTGAAGTACAATATGTCACGAAAAAACAACCTCAGAATCAGCTGGATTCGTTAAAGCGTTCCAGAGTTATAACCTCATAAAGTGACAGTGGTCAGAATTGTAAAAATTGGCCCGGTCATTAAGCTGCAAAATGGCTCTGTCACTAAGGGGTTAATGCCAACTATAATAAACTTCAGAGCTAAGGGGGAACCATTCAAGAAATATATGTTTGCTGAAGATATTTTAAGGAAGGTCACACCAGTAAACTGGTGGAAGTCACTTAAGCGCTTGGATTTAGAGACTGTTCAAGTAATGATTTCACTTCTAACAGCAGTAGCTTCTTCTGCAGGCGTTGAAAGAATATTCTCTTCCTTTGGACTCATTCATTCTAAATTGAGAAATCGGTTGGGACCCAATAAAGCAGGAAAGCTTGTTTTTCTTTTCCAGATTATGAATAGGAACAAAGAAGAACATGATGATGAAGATGACGACGAGTGAGCTACAGAGGACAGCAGGGACAGTAGTATTTAAGTTTTTCATGTGTCGGCTGGGCTGACAGTCTAAGTTTCTTAAAATATATATATATTTTGTTTAGCCAAATTAGTTAACAAACATGGATGTTTGTTTAAGCAAATAACTTATGCTGTAATGTTGTTATTGTTTCAGTTGAATAAATCTATTTAAATTGTTATTAAGGTCAGGATTATTTTTCTCCTTCCTAAGTACAACAGAACAGTGGTGTCCAAATATGAATGATTAACCCATTAAACTGGGGAGAAAAAAGTAATATAAAAAGTGATTCTAAAAATCTTCATCTACTTGCATGTTAAAGTAGCAAGAACTAGTTTAGGTAGAAACTTTGATTTAAATCACTGATTTAAATCAAGCCTTACTGACTAGTGATTTAAATCAGTTTGATTTAAATCAAATCCACCCTGCTCTATCCCCCCCCTTGTCCCCGGCTGACCACTGCATATGCTCTATCCCCCCCCCATGGTCCCCGGCTGACCACTGCATATGCTCTATCCCCCCCCCCATGGTCCCCGGCTGACCACTGCATATGCTCTATCCCCCCCCCCATGGTCCCCGGCTGACCACTGCATATGCTCTATCCCCCCCCCCATGGTCCCCGGCTGACCACTGCATATGCTCTATCCCCCCCCCCATGGTCCCCGGCTGACCACTGCATATGCTCTATCCCCCCCATGGTCCCCAGCTGACCACTGCATATACTCTATCCCCCCCTATGGTCCCCGGCTGACCACTGCATATGCTCTATCCCCCCCATGGTCCCCGGCTGACCACTGCATATGCTCTATCCCCCCCATGGTCCCCGGCTGACCACTGCATATGCTCTATCCCCCCCATGGTCCCCGGCTGACCACTGCATATGCTGTATCCCCCCCCCCATGGTCCCCGGCTGACCACTGCATATGCTGTATCCCCCCCCACCATGGTCCCCGGCTGACCACTGCATATGCTGTATCCCCCCCCACCATGGTCCCCGGCTGACCACTGCATATGCTGTATCCCCCCCCCACCATGGTCCCCGGCTGACCACTGCATATGCTGTATCCCCCCCCACCATGGTCCCCGGCTGACCACTGCATATGCTGTATCCCCCCCCACCATGGTCCCCGGCTGACCACTGCATATGCTGTATCCCCCCCCACCATGGTCCCCGGCTGACCACTGCATATGCTTATCCCCCCCCCACCATGGTCCCCGGCTGACCACTGCATATGCTTATCCCCCCCCATGGTCCCCGGCTGACCACTGCATATGCTCGTATCCCCCCCCCCCATGGTCCCCGGCTGACCACTGCATATCTGTATCCCCCCCCCAATGGTCCCCGGCTGACCACTGCATATACTCTATCCCCCCCATGGTCCCCGGCTGACCACTACATATGCTTATCCCCCCTATGGTCCCGGCTGACCACCGCATGTGCTTATCCCCCCATGGTCCCCGGCTGACCACTGCATATGCTCTATCCCCCCCCATGGTCCCCGGCTGACCACCGCATATGCTCTATCCCCCCCCATGGTCCCCGGCTGACCACCGCATGTGCTCTATCCCCCCCCATGGTCCCCGGCTGACCACGCATTGCTCTATCCCCCCTATGGTCCCCGGCTGACCACTGCATATGCTCTATCCCCCCCATGGTCCCCGGCTGACCACTGCATATGCTCTATCCCCCTATGGTCCCCGGCTGACCACTGCATATGCTCTATCCCCCCCATGGTCCCCGGCTGACCACTGCATATGCTCTATCCCCCCCCATGGTCCCCGGCTGACCACTGCATATACTCTATCCCCCCCATGGTCCCCGGCTGACCACTACATATGCTCTATCCCCCCCATGGTCCCCGGCTGACCACTGCATATACTCTATCCCCCCCCCATGGTCCCCGGCTGACCACTGCATATACTCTATCCCCCCATGGTCCCCGGCTGACCACTACATATGCTCTATCCCCCCTATGGTCCGCGGCTGACCACCGCATGTGCTCTATCCCCCCCATGGTCCCCGGCTGACCACTGCATATCTCTATCCCCCCCATGGTCCCCGGCTGACCACAGCATATGCTCTATCCCCCCCCATGGTCCCCGGCTGACCACCGCATGTGCTCTATCCCCCCCCATGGTCCCCGGCTGACCACCGCATGTGCTCTATCCCCCCTATGGTCCCCGGCTGACCACTGCATATGCTCTATCCCCCCCATGGTCCCCGGCTGACCACTGCATATGCTCTATCACCCCTATGGTCCCCGGCTGACCACTGCATATGCTCTATCCCCCCCATGGTCCCCGGCTGACCACTGCATATGCTCTATCACCCCTATGGTCCCCGGCTGACCACTGCATATGCTCTATCCCCCCCCCCCATGGTCCCCAGCTGACCGCCGCACAGAGTAGTCATGCCTCAGGTGGCAGGGACCAGGATGACTCATTCCTCCAGTCATGTGCATGTGAGTGCAGCCAGCTCCCGCCGCACATGACTCCGCCTTTCAGCACAGTAAATACCGGGCTAAGCTCTACGCTAAAAACGATGTACCCACAGTTATTACTGCTTCACTCACCCTTAGCCATATGCCCCGGAAACCAGCGTGCGACCTCCCGCTGACCAAAATCAAACGGCAGTTGGAGGGGACAAGTGAACCTCATCTCTACAAGCCGCTCTCCGGAGGTAGAAGCTACCAGCTAGAACGAAGTCGATTTTTTGAGGGAATTACGTCACCGGAAGAGGCGGGAGCTCCTGCAGTCCAGCAAGACCCGATACCAGTATGCCGCATTGTGCTGAAAGCTGCTTCTATCTATAGCGGAGGTGATTATTTGAGGTCCTCACTGTAGCCACTCCGCCCTAGACAGCGTGCCGACCTCAGAAAATCAACTACGATGTAGTCAGCTCAGCACTGACAGGACAGAAAGGAGACGATTCCTGGAGCTCCTGTACAGACTTCATTGAAGTCCCCTCTTCTGGCTTTTTCTTTTTTTTATTGCATTGCTCAAGTTTTTAATAGAGCAAACATCACAAGTCAGACAGGAATATTATTTACACTATTATATATTTTATGTAGTTGGGCAAAATTAATTTTTTTTCCTGATTTCTAAAACTTACCTTTTTTATTGTGGCTTTTTGACGAGGCTGAAGTTGGTTTCTTTTATTCGTTCAGTTTCTTATTCGGAGCTGAAGTTGATTTCCTATTCAGGGACGTACTAAACTGCATATTGGGATGATTAGATGATGGGCTGCAATGCTAGACTCTACCACTAGATGGCAGCATATTTTTGAAATGCAGACCAGGAAATGACTTCTGGCTTTGATACTGGATTAGAAGAAGCTGCAGTTTTTAACTCTTGACCTGTACTATAGAAAGAAATCAGAGGGAATTCCATGGAATGAGGCTGTGTTTCCATGGTCAGGAAACACAGCGCATTTGACAGGGCGGAAATTCCGCTCCGTCCTAAGCCCCGCCCCCTTTTTGACGCACGCATTTGACAGGGCGGAAATTCCGCTCCGTCCTAAGCCCCGCCCCCTTTTTGACGCACGCTCTTTCCGGAGGTGTTCAGGACACCTCCGGAAAGAACGCAGGGCTGATAGCCCTGTGTTATTTCCGCAGCATCGCCGCTGCGGAACTAGGACATGCTGCGGTCTGAAAAGACGCGCCACATGTCCGGAAACGCAGGTCTTCCGCCTGCGTATTTTTACGCATAGTGGAGCCGGGATTTCTTGAAATCCCCTCCACTATGCTGTAACATCTGGACGCTGCGTGTTTGGCGCTGTGCCAACGCGCAGCGCCAAACACGCAGCGTTTCCTGACCGTGGAAACATACCCTTAAAGGGAATCTGTCACCCCAAAAATGCCATATCAAGTAAAGATATGGCTGAATAGAGCGTCCCATAACTAAGCTAACGGTGGGTATCATATATCATGATACCCCTGTTTTCATAGCAAAATACCTTTTTAAAGTTGGTGATTGAACGTGTCAATCACTGCAGTCAGGTCAGGAGGGCGGCGGTTTTCATGTCCTCCCCCGCCCCCGCTCCTCGTTATCTGTTGCGTATCGCCGTCTGTGAATACCACAGACGGCGTTAGGTTCCCGCAATTGCACCATTCAAAATTCTGCCAGGCGCATGCGCAGTATGCTTTGCCCAGCAGTGGGCAAAGCATAAAATGACTACAGCGCATGCGCTAGTCTTTCCTTGCCCCGGAAGTCGTCCAAGGCAAGCAGGATTTTCCGGGGCAAGGAAAGACTAGCGCATGCGCTGTAGTCATTTTATGCTTTGCCCACTGCTGGGCAAAGCATACTGCGCATGCGCCTGGCAGAATTTTGAATGGCGCAATTGCGGGAACCTAACGCCGTCTGTGGTATTCACAGACGGCGATACGCAACAGATAACGAGGAGCGGGGCGAGGGAGGACATGAAAACCGCCGCCCTCCTGACCTGACTGCAGTGATTGACACGTACAATCACCAACTTTAAAAAGGTATTTTGCTATGAAAACGGGGGTATCATGATATATGATACCCACCGTTAGCTTAGTTATGGGACGCTCTATTCAGCCATATCTTTACTTGATATGGCATTTTTGGGTGACAGATTCCCTTTAAAGTTCAGTAATAGAACCAGGGAAAAAAAGATTGTAACTATTTGGGATTATGTGTAGAATATCGGGGTTACTCACGTCTGGTGATATCTCATCAACATCTCATAGGAATATAGGTATAATTATTGTTCTCTATGGGGATTATGGGTGAAATATCACAAATACACATGCCCAGGAACATATTTCATCTACTTCTGATAGGAATATGGGTATAACTATTGTTCTGTATGGGGATTATGGGTGAAACATCACCAATACACATGCCCAGTAACATACTTCATCTACTTCTCATCGGAATATGGGAATAACTATTGTTCTGTATGGGGATTATGGGTGAAATATCACAAATGCACATGCCCAGGAACATACTTCATCTACTTCTGATAGGAATATGGGTATAACGATTGTTCTGTATGGGGATTATGGGTGAAACATCACCAATACACATGCCCAGGAACATACTTCATCTACTTCTCATCGGAATATGGGAATAACTATTGTTCTGTATGGGGATTATGGGTGAAATATCACAAATGCACATGCCCGGGAACATACTTCATCTACTTCTGATAGGAATATGGGTATAACTATTGTTCTGTATGGGGATTATGGGTGAAATATCACAAATACACATGCTCAGGAACATACTTCATCTACTTCTCATAGGAATATGGGTATAACTATTGTTCTGTATGGGAATTATGGGTGAAATATCACAAATACACATGCCCAGGAACATACTTCATCTACTTTTCATAGGAATATGGGTATAACTATTGTTCTGTATGGAGATTATGGGTGAAATATCACAAATACACATGCCCAGGAACATATTTCATCTACTTCTCATAGGAATATGGGTATAACTATTGTTCTGTATGGGGATTATGGTGAAATATCACAAATACACATGCCCAAGAACATACTTCATCTACTTCTCATCGGAATATGGAATAACTATTGTTCTGTATGGGGATTATGGGTGAAATATCACAAATGCACATGCCCGGGAACATACTTCATCTACTTCTGATAGGAATATGGGTATAACTATTGTTCTGTATGGGGATTATGGGTGAAATATCACAAATACACATGCTCAGGAACATACTTCATCTACTTCTCATAGGAATATAGGTATAATTATTGTTCTGTATGGGGATTATGGGTGAAATATCACAAATGCACATGCCCGGGAACATACTTCATCTACTTCTGATAGGAATATGGGTATAACTATTGTTCTGTATGGGGATTATGGGTGAAATATCACAAATACACATGCCCAAGAACATACTTCATCTACTTCTCATAGGAATATGGTTATAACTATTGTTCTGTATGGGGATTATGGGTGAAATATCACAAATACACATGCCCAAGAACATACTTCATCTACTTCTCATAGGAATATGGTTATAACTATTGTTCTGTATGGGGATTATGGGTGAAATATCACAAATACACATGCCCAGGAACATATTTCATCTACTTCTCATAGGAATATGGGTATAACTAGTGTTCTGTATGGGGATTATGGGTGAAATATCACAAATACACATGCCCAGGAACATACTTCATCTACTTCTCATAGGAATATAGGTATAATTATTGTTCTGTATGGGGATTATGGGTGAAATATCACAAATACACATGCCCAGGAACATACTTCATCTACTTCTCATAGGAATATAGGGATAATTATTGTTCTGTATGGGGATTATGGGTGAAATATCACAAATACACATGCCCAGGAACATATTTCATGTACATTCAATAGGAATATGGGTATAACTATTGTTCTGTATGGGGATTATGGGTGAAATATCACAAATACACATGCCCAAGAACATACTTCATCTACTTCTCATCGGAATATGGGAATAACTATTGTTCTGTATGGGGATTATGGGTGAAATATCACAAATGCACATGCCCGGGAACATACTTCATCTACTTCTGATAGGAATATGGGTATAACTATTGTTCTGTATGGGGATTATGGGTGAAATATCACAAATACACATGCTCAGGAACATACTTCATCTACTTCTCATAGGAATATAGGTATAATTATTGTTCTGTATGGGGATTATGGGTGAAATATCACAAATGCACATGCCCGGGAACATACTTCATCTACTTCTGATAGGAATATGGGTATAACTATTGTTCTGTATGGGGATTATGGGTGAAATATCACAAATACACATGCCCAAGAACATACTTCATCTACTTCTCATAGGAATATGGTTATAACTATTGTTCTGTATGGGGATTATGGGTGAAATATCACAAATACACATGCCCAAGAACATACTTCATCTACTTCTCATAGGAATATGGTTATAACTATTGTTCTGTATGGGGATTATGGGTGAAATATCACAAATACACATGCCCAGGAACATATTTCATCTACTTCTCATAGGAATATGGGTATAACTAGTGTTCTGTATGGGGATTATGGGTGAAATATCACAAATACACATGCCCAGGAACATACTTCATCTACTTCTCATAGGAATATAGGTATAATTATTGTTCTGTATGGGGATTATGGGTGAAATATCACAAATACACATGCCCAGGAAC
This sequence comes from Oophaga sylvatica, assembly GCA_033576555.1. Classification (NCBI taxonomy): domain Eukaryota; kingdom Metazoa; phylum Chordata; class Amphibia; order Anura; family Dendrobatidae; genus Oophaga; species Oophaga sylvatica. The sequence goes on from JARQOD010000744.1 coordinate 18,085, forward strand.
ATCATCTACTTCTCATAGGAATATAGGTATAATTATTGTTCTGTATGGGGATTATGGGTGAAATATCACAAATACACATGCCCAGGAACATATTTCATGTACATTCAATAGGAATATGGGTATAAATATTGTTCTGTATGGGGATTATGGGTAAAATATCACAAATACACATGCCCAGTAACATATTTTATCATTTTATTTTAACAACACATATATATATATATATATATATATATATATATATACAGTACAGACCAAAAGCTTGGACACACCTTCTCATTCAAAGATTTTTCTGTATTTTCATGACTATGAAAATTGTAGAATCACACTGAAGGCATCAAAACCATGAATTAACACATGTGGAATTATACATATTACACTTTACAAAAAAGTGTGAAACAACTGAAAATATGTCTTATATTCTAGGTTCTCCAAAGTAGCCACCTTTTGCTTTGATTACTGCTTTGCACGCAGAAAAGGTGAACGGCTGGACTCTACATGCCTAGTGTCGTGGAAATATATATGTATTCCATATATTCAAAGTATATTCACATATATGTATTCACAGTTCACAGTTAGATAGATCTCACTTGCTAAAAAACCCTGTGCTCACATATTTCTAGGCCAGCTATAATCAGTCGTTTTAAAGAAATCTGGCCTTCATAAGGCCTTTATAAGGCCTTCGTAAAGGAACAAATGCATGAAGTACAAAAAGTCCTATTAGATATCTGTTGTTTACATTATAGTTATGCAAGACAACTAGGTCACAAGAATATAAACAATAATTCTGCAACTTCAGCTCTTTTAACCATGATTATCATAATTATCATATTTACACTAGAACAGCCAATAATCTAGCAGCTTTTAATTGTATGTTAATTGACTAACCAGCCCCTTTTTGTAAACGTATAAAACCTTGAATGAATAATAAATGTATGTCTTTGACGAACTGTTATACTGACACTTGCGTTGTGGACAGTCCTCATTTCGTTCTGAGCGCTCAAAAAGACATTATATAGAGATTTGGACATGGCAAGCAGCAAACACAGGATATTTTTATCCTAATTAAATTTCCATATCAGTTGGCGCCTGCACGCGGGGCATTGGACGAAACGCACGAGGACCCGGCCGTCCGGAGAGACGGGGGTGTTGGCCCTGGCCTTGGCACACGGGATGGAGACTGCAGCTCCATCAGTAAGGTAAGAAAACTTTGTCATCTTACCTGAATGTTCCCTGTGCCTAGTCCTAGCCTACATTTCCAGCCGGTCGGACGTGGTCATCACCGCATTCCCAGGTTGTGTAAAAAGTCCATACCCTTATCCAAAAGCCCTGGATATAAGCCGAGTTGTTTGCTGCTGTGCTGTATGTTTCATGTTTTATGTGAACCGGGAGAAAGTTGGAACGGTGACTGTGTTTTTGCTTGCTGATCTCTGGGGGCTGTATAGCAAAAGACAATTGCTGCATAAGTTCCCGCAGTAAACTTTCACGCACCGGGAGGCCATCCCAGTCAAATCAGACGTGGAGGGCGGGAGCTTTGTTTTGGATAAGTCCACGCAGATATTCTTCACATATTGGAGGGAAGTTATCCCAAAAAATCCAGTTGTGGAAGCGAGGGCTTTGTTCGGTTAAGTTTCTGCAGTAAACTTTCACGCACTGGAGGCCATCCCAGTCAAATCAGACGTGAAGGGCAGAAGCTTTGTTTGGATAAGTTCTCACAATAATCGTCCACGCACCGGGAGGCCATCCCAGTCAAATCAGACGTGGATAGTGAGAATTTTGATGAAGGCTATTGCAGATTACTGTGACCGGCGCACCGGCCAGGGCGTACGGTACAGAGCGATAGAACCTTGAGCCTCACCGCGCTCAGTGCAATTGGTGAGTTATCAGTTACCAGAGCAGCTTGTATGTGTCACAGATCATCAAAAGAGGGATTCGTATTCTCCCGGGTGTCTGTCTCATTGTACCTGTCAACTGTCTGTATCAGGTACTGTCGCTTTAAATCACATCTCCGTGCGCTCTGTCAGTATCTCATTCAGAGCAGTGTGCTGGCTGCAGCAGCGAGAAAACCCCTTTGACCCCCCTCCTCTGCTAATCACGTTATCAGGCATTCTGTTTCTTGGCTTTGATTTTTATTTTTTTTTAAGCTAGTTTTTTGGCTACAGGTTTTAACGTGAGAATTATCAGGCATTCAGACTGAACTATATTCATTTTTTGCTATTCTGAGGAATAATATTTTTTTTTTTTTTTTTTTTGATACGTGATTTCAGTGCCTATAGAGACAGCAAGCAGAGATATAAGGAAGGGAGGGGGAAGCAGCCAGCTGACATTCCAGAGATTTTTAATTAGCTGTTTTAGTAACAAGGGTTGTTTTTCAGAGTTTTATGATTAATACGTTTTTTTCTCTTTTCTCCCCTTTTTGGTGAATTTATTTTTTGTTTCCTTTTTCTAGAGGGTTTTTTTTTTACTAAATCTAACTTTTGTTTTTAAAATTTTTCTTTTAAGTACATTTTTAAATGATTTTGGAGAGATTTTTTTTCTCTAAGCAATTTATTTTAGAGCTTTATTTCTCCAGCCATTTTTTTTTCTACAAGCTTGCTTTAGAACAAGGTCACATAGATAAGGAGAATTACAGGCTGAGGGAGAAAGCAGACACAAACTACGCAGTGGTCTGAGTAGCCCCTCCCGTCGGGCATTCGGCGAGAACAAACAAAACCAGAGTGCAGCAGTTTTCAGATTTTTAAATCACCTTTGTTGAATAGGTTTTTGGAATAGACACAGTACGTAAGAATCGAAGGGCTAGGCATGTGAATAGAATGTCAGAGTACGTGAGAAGCAAACAGACAGGCAGCCTTTACGCTGCATAATGAAATGTTTTTTCTTGTTTTTTGTTATTTGAAAGGTAACAGGAAAGTTTATTAATAGATTACCATCTGCTATAAAAGAGCAGCGGTGCATCGTGTAAAAGATACAGCAAGTTAATTTGAACGGACCAGGAAGTGATTTTTTTTATGTGAATAAGTTTGAAAAGGTGTTAAATCATCTGTGAGAAAAAGATCACTGACATGTCACAAGAGCAGAATTCAGAGTCACACACATCACATGTCCATCATGTGGAGACACGGGACAGGTTTAGGCTGCTCTCATTGAGTAAGGAGCCTTGTACAGGGAAAAACGCTCCCCGCCTCTCTCCACAGGGAGAAGGCATTTTTGTTTCAACCATCCCCTCTCAAGAGTCACAGGGGGACACCCTCTCCTTTTTCTTCTCTCAGTCCCTTTCTCTTTCTTCTTCAGACTTTTCTCCTCTTTCCTCGCTGCCATCCCTCTCATTCCTTCTTTTCCCTCCATCACATCTCTGACACATCCATTTTCTTCATCTTCCTCTTCTTCTATCTCTTCCTCTCCAACTCTCAAATCTTGTTCTTCATCTTCTTCTACTTCTCCCCCTCCATCTTTCTTCTCTCTCTCTCCTCCATCTTTCTCTCTTTTCCCCCTTTCACTCTTCTCTCCCTCCCCTCCTCTTTCTCTCGCTCCTCCCTCACACCTCCCTTCTCTTCCTCTTTTTTCTACTTCGTCATCAACTGGGTCAACGCCCAATCCAAGCAATGTGGTGTCCCTGTATTCAGTGTTTCCAGCACAGGGCACCTTGTCTATCCCAAGCACAGTACAAACATTGCCAGTCATTATATCAGGAGAAGAAAGTGCAGATCTCCCTACACAAAACGCTACATGTAGCCCCCAGACACAACAGTCCACAGCTAGGGCTTCACAGGGGGTGGTATAGCTACAGGGCTGCTAGCATGGAACCATGACACTGATCCACCGCAGCCTCAGCAAGGAAGTGGGAAATCCCCATGCAGCAAGACAACTTTAAAGCCCAAATCTCACCCAGTGTATGCACCAAGTACACCATGTCACTTCTTATCTGATGAAGATGAAGATGCAACGTCACACATGCTGCCCAATACTAGGGAAGAAAACACACAAGCACCAATAGAGCAGGGACAGGTAGAGGCACCATCCTATGAGCCCTTCATCCCAAGCCAGGTGATCAGTATGCTGCCAGACCCAGGATACACCCCATGCCATTTTGCCAAAAAATGCAGCAGATCCAGCGAACGTATGCAGCAGCCTGGACTGATCTCTGGACCGTAATGGAAATAAAAGCAGGTGATGCATTCTGGCCAATTATGAGAGAACACTTCAAGCTTCAAACAGAGTTAGATGCGTATGCCTGGGAGACAGGACCAAAGCTAATTGAGCAACTCAGAGAATGGGCCAAAAGCAGACTGACAGGACAAACTCTCAGCCTACATGTCACGAGTCAAGACAAGACAGAGTCTGTGGAGAAGTTCTGTAACGGGTCTGGTGGGTGGAACTACTGACGAGACAGGTCAGGTTGGTGGAACCACAAAGCTTTATTATACAAGAGAGTTTACTTGTAAGAGAGCGGGTGGCACCCGGGAAAAGGGCAGGGAATCACGGCAGGGGAAATAGGTAGTCTCTGGACAGGCAGGTTTGTCACAGCAAGTGACCAAGGAAGTCTCTGGGCAGGCAGGTTGTAACGGTAAGTAACCGAGGCAGTCTCTGGACAGGCAGGCTGTCACGACAAGTGACCAGGAAGTCTCTGGACAGGCAGGTTGTCACAGCAAGTGACCAAGGCAGTCTCTGGGACAGGCAGGTTGTCACAGCAAGTGACCAAGGCAGTCTCTGGGACAGGCAGGTTGTCACGGCAAGTGACCAGGCAGTATCTGGACAGGCAGGTTGTCACAGCAAGTGACCAAGGCAGTCTCTGGGACAGGCAGGTTGTCACGGCAAGTGACCAGGCAGTCTCTGGACAGGCAGGTTGTCACGGCAAGTGACCAAGGCAGTCTCTGGGACAGGCAGGTTGTCACGGCAAGTGACCAGGCAGTCTCTGGACAGGCAGGTTGTCACGGCAAGTGACCAGGCAGTCTCTAGAACAGGGCAGGCATATACGACCTGATATGGTGGAGCCTCCAGGTAGGCTGCAGTCGGATGGCAGATGATCGCTCCCAGGTGAGCAGGCAAGAGCCGGGGATCTCTGCAGATGATGTCCGAACTTCCGGATGGAGCTGCAGTCGGATGGCAGATGATCGCTCCCAGGTGAGCAGGCAAGAGCCGGGGATCTCCGCAGATGATGTCCGAACTTCCGGATGGAGCTGCAGTCGGATGGCAGATGATCGCTCCTAGGTGAGCAGGCAAGAGCCGGGGATCTCTGCAGATAACGTCCGAACCTCTGGATGGAACTGCAGACGGATGGCAGACAGACAAGCCGACAGGTAACAGGCAGGTAACTGGAATCAGGAGCTGAAGGCTGAAACAGAGTTAGACTGCACAGGAACAACATTGCTCGGGCACCTACATTAAGGAGGAAGCCCTTAATATAGGGTGGAGTCCTCCAGCATTGGCTGGAGACTGATTTGGAAAATGCGCGCGGCTCCTTTAAGAGCGGGGGAGGGTGCGGGCGCGCACCCTAAGGCCAGTAGCAGGGAAGGAGCGCGCGGGGCCAGCAGGGCGGAAGGAGGACGCCATAGGCGCAGAAGAGGCTGGGAGAACTGAGGACGCTGAGCGCAGGTGAGGAGAGCGACGGCCCTGTCTGGCAGCAGGCAGGGACGCGGGTGCTACAGTACCCCCCCCTCTAGGCCCCCCCTTCTTTAGGCCAGAAAGAAATTTAGCTAGGATAAGAGGGGCATGGATGTTCTCCCGAGGTTCCCAGGTTCTCTCCTCAGGACCAAACCCCTTCCAATCCACCAAAAAATAAGTCTTTCTTCCTACTCTTTTTGTGGCCAGAATGTTCTCTACCTCAAATTCATCATCAGCAGACACTGGAGCAGGAGGTGTACCTGTAGACTTAAAAAAAGAGTTAAGAACCACAGGTTTGAGGAGAGATACATGAAAAGAATTAGGAATTCTCAAATTGGCCGGGAGTTTCAATTTATAGGACACCGGATTGATCTGACTGATGATCTCAAAAGGACCGATGAACCGAGGACCTAACTTGTAGGACGGAATTTTGAGTCGAACATATTGGACGAAAGCCAGACTATGTCCCCAGGACGGAATTGAGGAGGATCCAGACGGTTTTTGTCAGCATGTCTTTTCATGCGCTCGGATGACTGAATGAGTGCGGACCGGGTACTCTCCCAGATGGAGGAGAATTCTCTAACCAGAGATTCCGCAGCTGGATTGTCCACAGAGATGGAAACAGGGACAGGGATCCGAGGGTGCTGACCGAAGACTACAAAAAACGGAGACTTGGTGGAAGATTCGCTCTCATGATTATTGTAGGAGAATTCGGCCCAAGGCAGGAGCTCCACCCAGTCAGAATGGTGGGCATTAACGAAGTGTCGAAGATAACTGGTCAAATTCTGATTTATTCGTTCAACTTGTCCATTGGACTGTGGGTGGTAAGCGGAGGAAAAATCCAGGGTGACGTCTAGCAACTTACAAGTGGCTCTCCAGAAACGTGAGGTGAACTGAACCCCACGATCCGACACAATGTGACGAGGCAGACCATGAAGACGGAAGATGTGGCGGATAAAGTCTTTAGCCAACTCGGGTGCAGACGGAAGACCTGGCAGAGGAATGAAGTGAGCCATCTTGGAAAAGCGGTCAGTGACCACCCAAATGACTGTACAACCAGCAGAGACGGGAAGATCAGTAATGAAGTCCATGGCTATATGCTGCCAGGGGGCAGCGGGTACAGGAAGCGGAAGAAGACGGCCGGTAGGCAGGTGTCTCGGAACTTTGTTGCGGGCACAGGAAACACAGGCAGAAACAAAGTCTATTACGTCTTTGTGCAGGGTAGGCCACCAATAATGCCGGGTAATGAGTTGGAGGGTCTTTTTTTGACCAGCGTGGCCAGCGAGTTTAGACGAGTGACCCCAATGTAGGATTCTCTTCCGATCGGTTTCTGATACGAACGTCTTACCAGGAGGGAGACGATTTAGACTCACGGGAGCCACCTGCATCACTCTGGCGGGATCGATGATATGTTTAGGCTCATCCTCGAGATCCGACACCAGGAAAGACCGAGACAAGGCATCCGCCTTGACGTTTTTGTCAGCTGGGCGAAAATGCAAAAGAAAATCGAAGCGGGCAAAAAACAAGGACCACCGGGCTTGGCGAGGATTAAGTCTCTGTGCCTGCTGGAGGTATGCCAGATTTTTGTGGTCCTGTCAGTATTCCGGGTTTTCTAGGTAACTTTGTCAATGATTTTGCCCTTTGTTAAAATGGAGTTTGCTGTTTTCTGTGCCCTACTTCCTGTTCGTTTGTTTAAAACCCGGCTCAGGTGCTGGCTTCACTGCTGGAATATTCTGCTTCCGTTTCCCTGCAACCCAGCTGCTTTGTTCCTCACAGAGCTTTTGTGTATTTACCAGGAAAGTGCATAACTTTATCTTCAGGTGTTTCTCAGCCACAGCAGTTTCTACCCATGGCTCTGGACATTCTCTGCATATGTAAGTTGCACATACTGTGTTATCACTAAACTGTTGACTTGGGAATTTAACCCTTGGTTCACTCCATCTGATAAGAACTGTGTTTCTGAACTGTTGCTGTTTAACCCTTCGTGCATTACCTCTGGTGATAGCTGTTGGAACTGTTACTGGAATCTTACGGACATATGAACTTGTTGTTGGACTTCTCTGAATTAAGCCACAACTGAGATTAACTTGTTCCTGGACCTCCCTGTGTTTTCTGCATACCTGGATCTGACTCTTCACACACCAGCAGTGTGTAAATCCAGCCACGTTATCTGTGCATCAGACTTACCTTGTGGTCACATTTGTGTGAGGACTCCGTCGTAAGAACTTTACCACCCTCGCTATAGAGGTTCAAGGACTTATATATCCGGATTCATATAACTGGACTTGTGTATATATATATGGACTCATTGCATGTCACTACGGGTTGTTTGAATATTGTTTTTGGGTGTTTTTCTGTTTCACAAATACATTATTTGCATTCAAAGAAACCCGTCTCTGATTGTTCATTGCCCCACGCTATCAGAATCCTCGAGTTCCTACAATAGTATTACAGGATATTCCAGCCTAAAAAAGAGGATTCTGCTGGGGCAATGACGGAGACACGGGCAGACAAATTGTTCACCATAGTTAACTCCTTGCAGCAGGAGGTGGCGGCTGCACTCAATCAGATTAGAGACTTGGAGTCTCGGGTTAACCACAATGCACAGGGGTTTGGTCAGGCTCTCCAAGATCTACGTTCTAGGTTAGGAGTCCTGGAGGCCTTACCTACTGAGCCTACCTCATCCACCAGTATGCCCAAATTGCCTCCATTCCGTTTTAATGGTGACCGAAGTCAATTCCGTGGGTTTGTTAATCAATGTATATTATTTTTTGATGTACATGCCTCCTACTACCGGTCTGATAGATCTAAGGTTCTATGTATTATTATGTTGTTGACATCACGTGCACTGGCTTGGGCAAATCCTATGGTTGAAAGTCATGATACCCGTCTAAATAATTTGGACAATTTTCTGGCAGCCATGGCGCAAATGTTCGACGATCCCAACCGCCGTGCTACCGCTGAATCTGCCTTGCTTTCCTTACGCCAGGGGAAACGGTCAGTCATAGAATATGTTACTGAATTTAAAAGGTTAGTGGTGGACACCCAGTGGGAAAACAATGCTTTATTACCAATCTTTAGAAAAGGTTTGTCAAATGTAATCAAGGATGAGCTAGCTCGTTCAGAGTCTCCACAGGAGTTTGAATTGTTTATACAGCACTGTGTACGTATTGATATCCGTTTAACTGAACGCAGACAAGAAAAATGGGCCGCTGTAAATCGCATTACTAATTACTCTCTTCCGTCCAGGAAACCACAGGCAAAAACCCGCGAGAGGCTGAGGAGGTGCCTATGCAGGTGGACTCACTGCAGAGACGTGAGAATAATGAACGCCGCGAACACCGTTTCCGTGAGCGCTTATGTTTCTATTGTGGTCAATCGGACCATTTCCTCATCAATTGTCCTAAATGTCCTAGGCGACCCAACAAGGTGTTGGCGGTAGTAGGGGATTATGATAACACAGACGCTGAGTCTGAAGTTTCGGAAACCAGTCTACATCTAGATGCGGTTTTTCCCCCAATACTGATGCCGACTTCCCCTAAAGATCAAGGGGAGAAATATTCACATTGTTCTCTTCCTATACAGATTCAGTGGGAGGAACAGTGGATATCAAGTTCTGCCATGATAGACTCTGGAGCAGGTGGGAATTTCATGGATGCTTCTTTTGCAGAGGAACATGGTATAAAAACACAACTAAGAGCTTCACCAATCACTATGGAAACGGTGGATGGTTCCCCATTAGTTTCTGGACCAGTAGATCGGGAGACAGTGCCTCTGGAGTGTAAGATGGAACCAGACCATCAAGAAACACTTTCATTTATGTTAATATCTTCTCCTCATTTTCCTGTAATTTTAGGAATTCCCTGGTTACGGTCACAAAATCCAATCATCAATTGGGAAACCAAGGAGATAACCTTTCTCCCGAAGTGCAGCTCTACCATCAGTCCAACTGTGGCGGCTCCAGTTACCCAGAACTTGGAAGAGGTGATACAGGTACCTACTCTCCCTCTGATTTATCAGGAATTCTCAGACATTTGTGATAAAAGGAAGGCAGATCAACTTCCCCCACATAGACCGTATGACTGCCCCATAGAATTGCTTCCTGGAGCAGCGATTCCTTTCGGCCATGTTTACCCGTTGGCGGCTCCGGAATTAAAATCTTTACGAGAGTATATAGATGAGAATTTAGCCAAGGGGTTTATCCGACCATCTTCTTCACCAGCGGGAGCTCCAATATTCTTTGTAAAGAAGAAGGATGGTACTCTAAGACCCTGCATTGACTACCGGGAGTTAAATAAGGTAACCATTCGTAACAGGTACCCGTTGCCCCTAATTCCAGAATTGTTGGAAAGAGTTCGCCAGGCCAAAGTATTTACCAAATTAGATCTTCGTGGGGCATATAATTTACTCCGTATACGGCCCGGAGACGAATGGAAGACAGCTTTTAGATGCCGGTATGGACATTTTGAATATTTGGTGATGCCATTCGGACTCTGTAACGCTCCTGCTGCTTTTCAACATTTAGCCAACGACATTTTCAGGGATTTATTGGACCAATATGTGGTAATTTACCTTGATGACATCTTAATCTTTTCTGACTCCTTACAGGAACATCAGGAACATGTCAAGACCGTACTTAGACGTTTGAGAGATAATCATTTGTACATCAAACTCGAAAAGTGTGAGTTCCATTGTTCTGAAATTCAATTTTTAGGCTATGTTATCTCGCCTCAGGGATTGAATATGGAGTCCAGCAAGATCCAGGCAATCTTGGACTGGCCGTACCAGGAAACATTAAGGAGGTACAACGATTCATTGGCTTTGCTAACTTTTATAGACGGTTTATCCGAAATTTTTCAGAAATTGTCCGTCCCATCACTCTCCTCACCAAGAAGGGGAAGAAGTTTGAATGGTCTTCGCAAGCTCAGGAAGCCTTTGATCGCCTGAAGGGTTGTTTTACCACGGCTCCAATATTGATGCATCCGGATCCTGCACAGCCTTTTATCGTGGAGGTGGACGCGTCTGACTGTGCATTGGGAGCTATCCTCTCACAACGTACCGGAGACAAAGGTTTGCTGCACCCGTGTGCCTTCTTCTCTCGTAGGTTATCTTCTGCAGAACTGAACTATGATGTGGCAGATAAGGAACTTTTGGCAATTATTTCTGCCTTTAAGGAATGGAGACACCATTTGCAGGGGCAACTCAGCAGGTAGTAGTACTCACGGATCATCGCAATTTGGAATTCCTTAAGTCTGCCAGGTGTCTTTCTCCTCGACAAGCTAGGTGGAGTTTGTTCTTGAACCAGTTTAATTTTATTATTTCGTACCGCCCAGGTTCACGTAATGGGAAAGCTGACGCATTATCCCGAATCCATACCGTGGATTCCGTGCCTGGGACCCCGTCGAAGACCATCTTGTCGGAGGCCAATTTCGTTGGAGTGCTCCGGAACCGGGACTTGTGGCAGGAGATCAAGCTGGCCTATGACGGTGACGTATTTCTTGCAGCTCCACCTGACAATGTGAATCTTGTCCTTCGGAATGGTGTGTGGCTTAGAGATCGATGTATTTATGTCCCAGAGGCTGTAAGACTTCGAGTTCTCAGATTGGTCCACGACTCTAAATTGGCTGGTCATAGGGGGGTACAGAAGACGCAGGAATTGTTAACTCGTTTTTTTGGTGGCCTACCTGCTTGAAGGATGTGAATGACTATGTCCGCTCTTGTGAAGTTTGTGCCCGGTACAAGGTTCCTCGCGTTTCACCTACTGGTCTTCTTAAACCGCTACCTGTACCGTCTCGCCCTTGGGGGGCTATTTCGATGGACTTTATTGTGGAGTTACCCACCTCTGGTGGTAAAAATACTATTTTGGTGGTAGTAGATCGTTTAACGAAAGCTGCTCATTTCATTCCGTGTGCTGGTCTTCCCTCAGCTACAGAGACAGTAGATCTAGTTATCCAGAACATTTTCCGGCTGCATGGGGTACCAGATGACATCATTTCTGACCGGGGAATACAATTTACCTCTAGATTTTGGAAAGGATTTTGTTCTGCGCTCCACATTAATGTTTGTTTGTCTTCTGCATACCATCCTCAGACCAACGGGCAGACCGAACGGACAAATCAAACCTTGGAGCAATATCTACGCTGTTACGTCAGTCATTTGCAGGACGATTGGCTGAAGCTACTTCCTCTAGCGGAATTTTCGTACAACAACTCCCAAAGCAGTTCCACGAAGGTAACGCCTTTTTTTGCCAACCTGGGTTATCATCCAAGTATTTTGCCTAGGTCTCCGGTTACGATTTCGGTACCAGCGTTGAAGACAGAGTGACGGCGTTGCAACGTAATCTTGAAGTTTTGAAGGACTCCCTGACCACAGCACAGGAGCGTTACAAGAAGTCGGCCGATAGATTCCGGAAACCAGCACCTATGTATAAGGTAGGAGACTCAGTTTGGTTGTCCACCAAGAATCTAAAATTGGGTGTTCCTTCGCAGAAACTGGGACAGAAATTCATCGGTCCATTCAAGATCACTGGATTGTGAGCTCTGTTGCCTGTCGGTTGAAGCTACCACGGACTTTAAAGGTACACCCAGTATTTCATGTTTCCTTATTAAAACCAGTCTCTCCTAACACATTTCAGGGACGTATCGTACCTCCCCCTCCACCAGTGTTGGTTGATGGCGAAGAACAATTCGTGGTACAGGATATTGTTAATTCGAGACTTCATAGAAACCGGCTTCAGTATCTAGTTAGATGGCAAGGTTACTCTCCTGAAAATGATTCTTGGGAACCAGTAAGTAACATCAATGCGCCTCTGAAGATTGCTCAGTTTCATCGGAGATACCCGGACAGGCCTGGTCCAGGACCGTCCGGAGGCCGTCTTTAGGGGGGGAGTAATGTCAGTATTCCGGGTTTTCTAGGTAACTTTGTCAATGATTTTGCCCTTTGTTAAAATGGAGTTTGCTGTTTTCTGTGCCCTACTTCCTGTTCGTTTGTTTAAAACCCGGCTCAGGTGCTGGCTTCACTGCTGGAATATTCTGCTTCCGTTTCCCTGCAACCCAGCTGCTTTGTTCCTCACAGAGCTTTTGTGTATTTACCAGGAAAGTGCATAACTTTATCTTCAGGTGTTTCTCAGCCACAGCAGTTTCTACCCATGGCTCTGGACATTCTCTGCATATGTAAGTTGCACATACTGTGTTATCACTAAACTGTTGACTTGGGAATTTAACCCTTGGTTCACTCCATCTGATAAGAACTGTGTTTCTGAACTGTTGCTGTTTAACCCTTCGTGCATTACCTCTGGTGATAGCTGTTGGAACTGTTACTGGAATCTTACGGACATATGAACTTGTTGTTGGACTTCTCTGAATTAAGCCACAACTGAGATTAACTTGTTCCTGGACCTCCCTGTGTTTTCTGCATACCTGGATCTGACTCTTCACACACCAGCAGTGTGTAAATCCAGCCACGTTATCTGTGCATCAGACTTACCTTGTGGTCACATTTGTGTGAGGACTCCGTCGTAAGAACTTTACCACCCTCGCTATAGAGGTTCAAGGACTTATATATCCGGATTCATATAACTGGACTTGTGTATATATATATGGACTCATTGCATGTCACTACGGGTTGTTTGAATATTGTTTTTGGGTGTTTTTCTGTTTCACAAATACATTATTTGCATTCAAAGAAACCCGTCTCTGATTGTTCATTGCCCCACGCTATCAGAATCCTCGAGTTCCTACAATAGTATTACAGGTCCGTGTAGATGATTACCGGATGAAGAGCCCCTTTGAGTAGGTAACGCCACTCCTCCAATGCCAACTTAATGGCCAATAACTCTCGATCTCCTATGGAGTAGTTGCGCTCGGAGGAGGAGAAGAGTTTGGAGAAGAAACCGCAGGATACCATCCTCCCGGATGGCGATTTTTGGGTAAGAACCGCTCCGGCTCCAGCAGAGGAAGCGTCCACCTCCAGGAAGAACTGCTTATTGCCATCCAGGCGATGCAGCACTGGAGCGGAAGAGAAGGCCTGTTTCAGAGAAAGGAAGGCCTCCTCTGCTTCGGGCGTCCACTGTTTGGGGTTAGCATCCTTGCGAGTGAGCGCTGAGATTGGAGCAGTCCTGGAAGAGAAGTGCGGTATGAAGAGACGGTAATAGTTGGCAAATCCCAGGAACCGCTGAATGGCCTTCAACCCCTCCGGTCGGGGCCACTTCTCGATGGCAGACAGTTTCTCCGGATCCATTCGTAGACCTGTTTGAGAGATAATGTATCCCAGAAACGGAAGCGATGTCTGCTCAAAGAGGCACTTCTCATATTTGGCGAAGAGGTGATTCTGCCTGAGCCTGAGCAGAACCTGACGAACATCCCTCCGGTGAGACTGAAGATCCGGAGAGAAGACCAAGATGTCGTCAAGGTACACCACAACGCAGGAGTAGAGGAGGTCCCGGAAGATGTCATTGACCAACTCCTGAAAGACTGCTGGAGCATTACAGAGACCAAAGGGCATCACCAAGTACTCGTAGTGGCCGTCCCGGGTGTTGAATGCCGTCTTCCATTCATCTCCTCGACGGATACGAACCAGGTTGTATGCTCCACGAAGATCTAGTTTGGTGAAGACTCTAGCCCCTCTAAGACGATCAAACAGTTCTGGAATGAGCGGAAGAGGGTACTTATTCTTCACCGTGATCGAATTTAGGCCTCTGTAGTCAATACAGGGACGGAGAGATCCGTCTTTCTTTTTAACGAAGAAGAAACCTGCTCCCGCTGGGGAGTTAGATTTCCGGATGAATCCCTTTGCTAAGTTCTCCTCGATATATTCGGACATCGACCTGGTCTCAGCAGCAGACAACGGGTAAATACGCCCACGGGAGGCGTAGTACCGGGCAACAGGTCAATCGGGCAATCATATGGTCTATGCGGGGGTAATGTCTCTGCTTCCTTTTTATTGAAGACATCAGCAAATGACCAATATGGAATCGGGAGTCCAGGAAGATTAGCAGGTGTAGGAGAAGAATAGACAGGATGAACAGGCACCAGACACGTTTTATGACAGTTCTGTCCCCAGCGAAGAACCTCTCCATTCTGCCAGTCGAGCACAGGTGCATGTTTTTGGAGCCAAGGCAGACCTAGTAAGAAAGCATGAGAGAGTCCAGGTAAAACATGAAACGAGATGCTCTCAGAATGCAACATTCCCACCTGCAGGGTTATGACTTCGGTGATAAGTCGTATGGGACGAGGTAGGAGGCCCCCATCCACAGCAGCAACAGATACCGGTTCAACAAGAGGTTTGGTGGGAATGTGATACTTCTCTACTAGAGCCTGTGACACGAGATTCCCAGCTGCTCCAGAATCAAGTTGGGCCATTTCGAAGTGGCGGTTCTTACCGAGCAGGATTGAAACCGACAGCAGCAGGGATGAAGAGGATTTATTTTTGTCTAGATTGACCTCTCCGAGCGAACCTAGACACAGGCGTTTCCCGACTTCTCCGGACAGGTTTGGATCCAGTGCTCCTTACTGCCGCAGTAGAAGCAACTTTTCTCGGCACGGCGTGAGTCCTGACGGGCTTTGACCATCTTGGTCTGGTCGACCTGCATAGGCTCAGCAGTGTGCACCTGAGGAGAAACGGAAGAGGTTATAGATCTCTGACACGAGGGTGCAAGAGGGGAAAATTGTTTTTTACGGGTGATCTCTTTGGCTCGTTCCTGGAACCGTAGATCAATTCGATTGGCAAGATTTATTAAATCATCTAGAGAGGTTGGAACGTCCCGACCGGCAAGTTCGTCTTTAATACGGCCGGACAGACCCTCCCAGAAGACCGAAATTAGAGCTTCATTGTCCCAAGTTAGTTCTGAGGCTAAAGTCCGGAACCGTATGGCATATTGACCAACGGTGAGGCTCTCCTGACGGAGACGCAGCAGAGATGATGCAGAGGAAGTCTTCCGTCCAGGTTCGTCGAATACCTTCCGGAAGGCCGAGAGAAAAGCAGGCAGGTCAGATACCAGAGGATCCTCTCTCTCCCAGAGAGGATTAAGCCAGGCCAGGGCCTCTCCGGTAAGATGGGACATGATGAAGGCAACTTTGGCCCGGTCAGAGTTAAACTGGTGTGCCAGGAGTTCAAAATGCAGGGTGCACAGATTAATGAAACCCCGAGCCAGAGCAGGATCGCCTCCAAACCTAGGAGGAGCTGACAGTCGGGGTCCGGGAATGGAAACCACGGAATTGGGAATCAGCGGGACTGACGGATTATGAGTCATGGCTCCAGCGATGGTTGCTGGTGATGAATTCAGAGTGTCCAGACGGGAATTGACGTTCCGCAGGTGACCCAGGATGGCCTCCTGTTGAGACCTCTGGCGAGACAGCTCATGACACAGTTCCGGGAGTGAAGGGGTTTGGGTGCCACCGGGTTCCATGGCCCGAGCAAACTGTAACGGGTCTGGTGGGTGGAACTACTGACGAGACAGGTCAGGTTGGTGGAACCACAAAGCTTTATTATACAAGAGAGTTTACTTGTAAGAGAGCGGGTGGCACCCGGGAAAAGGGCAGGGAATCACGGCAGGGGAAATAGGTAGTCTCTGGACAGGCAGGTTTGTCACAGCAAGTGACCAAGGAAGTCTCTGGGCAGGCAGGTTGTAACGGTAAGTAACCGAGGCAGTCTCTGGACAGGCAGGCTGTCACGACAAGTGACCAGGAAGTCTCTGGACAGGCAGGTTGTCACAGCAAGTGACCAAGGCAGTCTCTGGACAGGCAGGTTGTCACAGCAAGTGACCAAGGCAGTCTCTGGGACAGGCAGGTTGTCACGGCAAGTGACCAGGCAGTATCTGGACAGGCAGGTTGTCACAGCAAGTGACCAAGGCAGTCTCTGGGACAGGCAGGTTGTCACGGCAAGTGACCAGGCAGTCTCTGGACAGGCAGGTTGTCACGGCAAGTGACCAAGGCAGTCTCTGGGACAGGCAGGTTGTCACGGCAAGTGACCAGGCAGTCTCTGGACAGGCAGGTTGTCACGGCAAGTGACCAGGCAGTCTCTAGAACAGGGCAGGCATATACGACCTGATATGGTGGAGCCTCCAGGTAGGCTGCAGTCGGATGGCAGATGATCGCTCCCAGGTGAGCAGGCAAGAGCCGGGGATCTCTGCAGATGATGTCCGAACTTCCGGATGGAGCTGCAGTCGGATGGCAGATGATCGCTCCCAGGTGAGCAGGCAAGAGCCGGGGATCTCCGCAGATGATGTCCGAACTTCCGGATGGAGCTGCAGTCGGATGGCAGATGATCGCTCCTAGGTGAGCAGGCAAGAGCCGGGGATCTCTGCAGATGACGTCCGAACCTCTGGATGGAACTGCAGACGAATGGCAGACAGACAAGCCGACAGGTAACAGGCAGGTAACTGGAATCAGGAGCTGAAGGCTGAAACAGAGTTAGACTGCACAGGAACAACATTGCTCGGGCACCTACATTAAGGAGGAAGCCCTTAATATAGGGTGGAGTCCTCCAGCATTGGCTGGAGACTGATTTGGAAAATGCGCGCGGCTCCTTTAAGAGCGGGGCAGGGTGCGGGCGCGCGCCCTAAGGCCAGTAGCAGGGAAGGAGCGCGCGGGGCCAGCAGGGCGGAAGGAGGACGCCATAAGCGCAGAAGAGGCTGGGAGCACTGAGGACGCTGAGCGCAGGTGAGGAGAGCGACGTCCCTGTCTGGCAGCAGGCAGGGACGCGGGCGCTACAAGTTCCATGACAGAGTAATGCAAGTGTTTCAAGATTTGGGTCTCATTACCCATGATCAGACACACAGACAGATGTTGGCACAGGCTTTTGTGCATGGACTGAGAGAACCAATCAGGAAACCACTGGTAGCAGCCAGGCCTGAGTACACGTCAATAGCAATGGATACCCTGCTCACAGTAGCAAAAAGGATTGAGTCCCGCCGGGACAGAAGGAATGTCAAGTGTTACAACTGTGGCGAGTTTGGTCATTTCCGGAACAAGTGCAGAACACTGACTTCACCCAGAAAAAGAAGAAACACAGAAAGCAGTGAAGAACCCCGTCCATAGGACAAGAGCACACCAAGTCCACAAGGAACCCCACCAGTGGGACCAATATCCTGAGAGTGGATGGCGTAGTCATATCTTTTCTTGTGGAACTCCGCAACCAGAATCTTCTGCTTCCTGCATGGGAATTGATGGTCAAGTCAGATATTTCCAGATTATGAAGCCCCTGAGCGTGTGGACTCAGCCAGAACACTCCATCATGTCCCAGTTTGTTGTGTAAAAAACCTGCACCCTCAACCTATTGGGAGTGGACCTACTGCAGAAGCTGAAAGCGACCAGAGTGTTCCAGGAAGATGGGACCATGACACTTTCTTCACCCCTGACCCAAGAAGAAACAGGAACCTCAAACAACCACACTGCAGACCTATCACAGGAGGTGCTGGACATAGTACCAGAAAAGCCACTCCATCACCCAGAGTCAAGATGTCTCTGACCAACTGAAGGTCTAAGTGAACTCGCCTAAGAAGACGGCCTGAGAACTTTGTCATTGGCCAGGATATTCAACTCAAGAAGGACTCTACTCGCTTCATGGAATGGCAACACCTCATCCAGCTCTAACACCAGAGGTTCATCTTTTGCAAGCACCAGGAGGTGCCCCCTGCAATCAACCAGTTCACCCAGGCCCTAGACCGGAAAAAGGCCACTCAGCTCTTCAAACTTGTGCACAAATACTGACCTGAGACCGAGCTGGAGAAAAAGAAACTACTGATGGCCCGTGCTGAGAAAAAAGCAGCCGTTTAAGGAGACGTCCCAACAAGAAGACCCCCTGTGACCAGAACAGGTGCTAACACAGTAACTGTCTTGGTGGAGAACAAGAAAGCCAGCTGGTCGTCATCTCTCATGATGTGGATCCTAGTAGACGGCTTGTTTTCCCGCCAGCTCTGCACCAGCAGATGGGAGTCCCCTGCTGCATACTGAAGGACAAAGCCAAACTGGGCTGCCTCGCCCATCGGAATCAATCCCAGCTTTCCACAGTGAAGAAAAAGACTGTAAACCCCACTGAGTTCAGAATGGTGCAAGGCCTGGAGGCCGCGAAAGAGGCTACGGTATTTGAAACCCCAACAGTGCTGAACCATCACACTCTGCTCTCAAGAGTCCCAGTCACCGCAACGGTATTCACGGTGATCAACCTGGCCAGTACCTTCTTCAGTGTTTCCCCTCCACCTGGAGGCCTGCTTTCACGCACCAGTGCAGTGCATATGGACAATGTTGCCTCAAGGTGCTCAAAACAAGCCCTTCAAGTTTCACCAAGACAATGTCCTCCATCTTCGTCAACTGGATTGCAGAATATGCAAGAGTCACTCTTCTACAACACGTGGATGACTTTCTCTTTTGTGTGGTTGACATCGACACCTGCACAGCCTATTCCTTATCTCTCCTACTCTACCTGGAAGAACAGCAACGCAAGGTCTGGAAGAACAAAGTCCAGTGATGCCAGAAGCAAGTTACATCCCTGGGACACTGTATTTCCCACAAGACGAAACACATGTCAAAATACTGGAAGACCACTGTGGAGAAGATGGCTCCCCCAACAACTCCAAGAATGCTGCAGGCCTTCCCTGGTCTAGTGTCGTATTGCAGAACCTGGATCCCTGATGCCTCAGTCCTAATGCAGCCTCTGTGCGCTTGCATCAACGCAACCCCGCTCCTTCTATCAGACGCAGCCTTCAACCCATTCAGGAGATTGGAAGAACTCCACAGTCTCAGCGCCAATACCAGGCCTACCTGACTATGAAAAGTCTTTCCGTCTACCTGATGGAAGAAAGAAGGTCATGCTACTGGAGTCCTGGCACGGATTCACGGGGGAAAACAGACTTTTAGGCTGCCTCTCAGCCCGCTTGGATCCAGTTGCAAGAAGAGCACCCTCCTGCCTGATGGCAGTATCCGCAGCACACACCCTCCTGGACAAGGTTGCTGACATCACTCTTGGACAGCCACTGGAAACTCTCACTCCACATGACATCTTGGCAATCTTCAATCAAGCTCAACCAACAGTAATCTCTCCACCGCCAGGCATCTTTGTGGCACCTCTATTGCCTTTGTCTCATAATGTCACCGTCTCCAGACCTACAGTCCTCAGCCCGGCCACTCTACTCCCACTCCCAAGGGGGGATACTTGGATGGCTCCAGAAGAAGTTTCAACACAGGAAGTGCAGTGACCAGCAATCAAGAAATCCTGTGGTCCAGAAGTCTGTCACCTAGCCTGTCAGCCCAGGAAGCAGAATTGATAGCGCTGACGAAGGCCTGCCAGATGGCAGAAAGCAAGACTGCAAACATCTACACGGACTACAGGTACTCGCATGGCATAGCACACGACTTTAGACCCATCTGGGCTACAAGGGACTTCATCACAGCAAACGGGACAACCGTGAAGCATCATGGAGCCTTCAGGGACCTACTGGTTATACTCAAACTTCCAAAATGGTGGCAATTTGAAAAATCAAAGTGCATGGAAAACTGAGAACAGAAGAGGCGTGAGGCAATAACATGGCGGACATGGCAGCCAAAGAAGCAGCCAAAGGAAGACAACATGGAGAAGTGGGAGAGGTCGTAGAGCCGGACGGCTACTACATGACGACTGAAGACAAGAAACCTGACAAAGAGACGTCCTGGAATCTGCTCAAGAAGTTACAAGACCAAGCTCCAAAAGGAAAAGAGCTGAATGGGAAAAAAGCAACACGTGAAGAAGGAAGGCTATCAATAATAGACTTCAAACTCTGCCTACCACAAAGTATGCACCCTATGGTGGTCCAATGGGTACATGGACCCACATCCACATATCAAAGACACAGATGAATGATCTGATTGGTGCTTACTGTTTCGCTTCAGGGATCTCCACCCTAACAGCCAAACTCACCAGCAGCTGTCTGACCTGCGGCAAATTCAAGCCTGGACGTATGGAAGAAAGACCCCCTCACCTCATCTGGAAAGACCACTCTACCAGCTTCAAAGGATCCAGATAGACCACATCCAGATATCGCCAAGTGAAGGATTCAAATACGCCATTGTGGTCAAAAGAAGTATTTTCAAGATGAACAGAAGCCTTCTAAGTCAGCAAAGACTACTGCAAAGCAGCTACTTTCAGAAAATAGTGTGCAGATACGGGTTCCAGAAATGATAGAAAGTGATCAGGGACCCGCAATTCACAGCAAATCTGACACACAAGACCCGATTAGCAGTAGGGTCAGATTTAGGCCTACACACTCCTTACCACCCCCAGAGCAGCAGGAAGGTAGAAAAACTGAACGAAACACTTAAGAATAGAATGCTGAAAAATTGCCCAAGAGACACGCAAACCATGGCATGACACACTCCCTATTGCACTGTTTAGCATAAGGCACACTCCCAGAGACCCAGAAAAGCTGTTTCGTGCCTGCATCTTCTACTAACAGATAAGACATTTTCTTCTTTTAGTTTTTTGGTGCCTGCATTTTGTCCTGCATTTCTGTGGGGGTCTGCCGGGTCCCCTTCGGGGGGCTTATGCTCCTCTCAGTTTAGTTCAGCCACTGTTTGTTCATTTGCCTTTTCCAGTTTTTTCAGTGGTTGCTGTTTAGTTTTTGTTACACCAGAGAACTAATTTAGGTGGTAGAGGTCGTGTGATCTCAGGTGTTTTTGTAATTAGTAGAGTTGGTACTTTTCAGGGTTTTTTGGGGTTGCAGTAAGTGCCTTTCCTATCCTCTTCTATCTAGACAGATTGGGCCCCAGCGTTTGCTCATTCTATTTTCTGTCTGTGTCTGTATTTCCTCTTGTCTAACCGCCATTACATGTTTGGGGGCTTCCTATGTTCTTTGGGGATCTGCTCCGGGGCAGATAGCTTTCCTTTTTCTATCTTTAAGTGTAGTTAGCTTCTCAGGCTGTGACGAGGCGTCTAGGACCAACGTAGGAACGCTCCACGGCTGCCTTTAGTTGTGGTGGTTAGTCAGGGTACTGCAATCCCATAGATTCCAACCTCTCTGGTGTATTGCCTTTTTTTTTTTGCCTGCTCCCCTCAGCTACCAAATCATAACACTTATGTAATTGAATTGGTCAAAAACTAATGTCCATTCTCGAGTTTTTCTCTTCACTGCCAGATTTGATGATCCTGTCCAAGAGCCCCAGATGACATCAACCTCTGTGTAACTAGAGGGAAAGCCTGTTTGGATCCACGTATCGCATTGCAAGGAAGCTCCTGTACCAGGAGAGACACCTAAGCCATGAAGGATGTCGTGGATGCTCTGACTGACCAGACAGATGACCAGATGACCTACCTGATGAGTTCAAGGCCAGAGACCAAGATAATGGAAAAAACTGTTCAGGAGACAACCAATTTGATGCCACTCACCATCTTGGACCTCGCACCAGTCCGGATGGAACTGCCTGGCTTGACCAGATCTCCGAACTACCTCCAGACTGAGAATACACATCCTTGATGAAACATCATATCAACTATGAGATTATGATTGCAAACACATAAACCCCCGACAGGGACAGTCCTCCTGACCGCCCATTTGCGAAAAGTCTGGATTCGGTGAGGGAGACATGGGCTAGGCATATTCTCAACCCGCCGGCAGAACAAAAGAGTTGCAGCGCTTGGGCCAGGAGCAGTTTTTTTAGGGCAAGTGGTATCTAAGGGGGGACTGTCATGGAAATATATATGTATTCCATATATTCAAAGTATATTCACATATATGTATTCACAGTTCACAGTTAGATAGATCTCACTTGCTAAAAAACCCTGTGCTCACATATTTCTAGGCCAGCTATAATCAGTCGTTTTAAAGAAATCTGGCCTTCATAAGGCCTTTATAAGGCCTTCGTAAAGGAACAAATGCATGAAGTACAAAAAGTCCTATTAGATATCTGTTGTTTACATTATAGTTATGCAAGACAACTAGGTCACAAGAATATAAACAATAATTCTGCAACTTCAGCTCTTTTAACCATGATTATCATAATTATCATATTTAGGGCCTGTGCACACATTGCGGATTTGCCTGCGGATTTTTCCGCGCCGAAACCGTACCTCTTGGCAGAAACCGCAGGCGCGGTTTTGACGCGGTTTTGATGCGTTTTTTGGCGCGGTTTTGACGCGTTTTTTCTCATGCGGTTTTGTATGCAGTTTTTACAGCTAAATAAAGATATGTTGTTTAACAAAAAAAAAAAAAAAGATTTGTGATGTCATTTCTTGCCCAACCTCCTCTTTTACATTTGTCCAACCCACACTCCATTACACACACACAGATAGAGATAGGCCGGCGTCGCACTTGCGAGTGTGATGCGAGTAAGTCGCACGACTTTCTCGCATCAACACCTGGCACGGCTGCCCGCTCTCGGACCCGAGTGTGCGGCTGCATGTATTTCTATGCAGCCGCACATTCGGGTCCGAGAGTGGGCGGCCGTGCCGGGTGTTGATGCGAGAAAGTCGTGCGACTTACTCGCATCACACTCGCAAGTGTGTCGCCGGCCATAGATAGATAATAGATACCAGTAGATAGATATATAGATAGATAGATAGATAGATAAAATGGTACATAAATAGTTAAAGACACACACGCGTACACATACACAAAATAACGCAATAGTTAATAAAAAAAAAAAATATAGGAAAAAAAATGGCGTGGGCTCCCGCGCAATTTTCTGCGCCAGAGGGGGAAAGCAGACAGCCGGGGACAATATTTCTAGCCTGGGAAGGGTTAATACCCATGGATCTTCCCAGGCCATGAATATCAGCCCGCAGCTAGCCTTCACTGGCTATTAAAATAGGGGGACCCCCCCCAAAAAAAATGACGTGGGGTCCCCCTATAATTTATAGCCAGACAGGCTAGGCAGACAGCTGCGGGCTGATATTCATAGCCTAGGAAGGGGCCATGGATATTGGCGCCCCCCCTGGCTAAAAATACCAGCACCCAGCCGCCCCAGAGTTGGCGCATCTGTACGATGCGCCAATTCCGGCACTTAGCCCCTCTCTTCCCACTCCCCTGTAGCGGTGGGATATGGGTAATAAGGGGTTAATATCACCTTGCTATTGTAAGGTGATATTAAGCCCGGTTAATAATAGAGAGGCGTCAATAAGACGCCTATCCATTATTAATCTTATATTAATAAAGGGTTAAAAAAAACAACACACGCATAAGAATAAATTATTTTAATGAAATAAAACACAACACGGTTTTCATATCTTTATTACACACTCAGATCCAAGCGACGCCCTCGATCTCCTGTAGAAAAACGTAAAAAAATAAAACAACCGTATACTCCCTGTCCGACGCAGTCCAATTAATAACGAGTGTCCCACGACGGTTTCCCCTATAGAACGGTGACATCAGGTGATGCCACTGCTCTGTAGGGCCTCCCAGTGATGCACTGACAGGAGACAATGGCTCCTGCAGTGCATCACTGAGTTCATTCTCTCACTTTATGGCAATGCTGCGTGGGAATTTTCTCACCCAGCATTGCCGTGAGAGAATGAACTGTAGTGACGTCATTCTCTCCCGGCGGCAGAGCGATACACAGATGGATGGCGTCGGGGAAGAGGTGAGTATGTGCTCTATGTTATTTGTTGTATGTCATGTGTATGTTATATGTTCTGTATGTCATGTATGTTATATGTTCTGTATGTCATGTAATTTTTTTTTTTTTTACATTCAGCAGTGCACATTAGCCGGATGATGGGACTACTACTGTCCCATCATTGGCTAATGTGTCAGTCACTGTCACTGTAGCAGGCATAGCCGGATGGGACTTGTAGTCCCATCCGACGATGCCTGCATACACGGAGACACGCACACAGCCCCGCACACCGCCGCACATACACAGCCCCGCACACCGATCACGCAGACACCGGCACACAATCACCGCCCACACACACAGCGCCGCACACTATACACGCCCACGCACCGCCCACACACATAGCGCCGCACACTATTCACGCCCACGCACCGCCCACACACTTCCCTCCTCCCGAACTGCAGCGGTTTCAGCCGCAGCAAACCTGCAGATCTTTTTTAGATCTGCGGTTTTGCTGCGGAAGTGCCCGACTCAATGCAAGTCAATGGGCGCCGAACCGCTGCAGTTCCGCACAAAGAATTGACATGCTGCGGAAAATAAAACACGGCTAAACCGCGCGTTTTTTTCCGCAGCATGTGCACAGCAGACCTGCGGTTCCTATAGGGATTCATTGGCTGTGCACTGTGCTGCGGGTTGGATGCGTTTCCGCAGCGTTAAAAAACGCAGCGGAAACGCATCTAAAACCGCAATGTGTGAACGGGGCCTAACAGAGCGCAACCTACAGTCACCATAACAGAGTGCAACCGACAGTCATAATAACAGAGCACAACCGACAGTCATCATAAAAGAGCGCAACCGACAGTCATCATAAAAGAGCGCAACCGACAGTCACCATAACAGAGCGCAACCGACAGTCATAATAACAGAGAGCAACTGACAATTATAATAACAGAGCGCAGCCGACAGTCATCATAAAAGAGCGCAACCGACAGTCATAATAACAGAGCGCAAATGACACTCACCATAACAGAGTGCAACCGACAGTCACCATAACAGAGCGCAACCGACAGTAACCATAATAGAGCGCAACCGACAGTCACCATAACAGAGCGCAGCTGACAGTCACCATAACAGAGCGCAACTGACAGTCACCATAACAGAGCGCAGCTGACAGTCATAATAACAGAGCGCAACCGACAGTCATAATAACAGAGCGCAACCGACAGTCATAATAACAGAGCGCAACCGACAGTCACCATAACAGAGCTCAACCGACAATTATAATAGCAGAGTGCAGCCGACAGTCATCATAAAAGAGTGCAACCGACAGTCATCATAACAGAGCGCAACCGACAGTCATAATAACAGAGTGCAACCGACAGTCACCATAACAGAGCCCAAGCGACAGTCATAATAACAGAGCGCAACTGACATTTATAATAACAGAGCGCAACCGACTGTCACCTTAACAGAGTGCAACTGACAATTATAATAACAGAGTGCAGCCGACAGTCATCATAAAAGAGTGCAACCGACAGTCACCATAACAGAGCGCAACCGACAATCATAATAACAGATCGCCACCGACAGTCATCATAAAAGAGCGCAAGCGACAGTCACCATAACAGAGCGCAAACGACAGTCACCATAACAGAGAGCAGCTGACAGTCACCATAACAGAGCGCAACTGACAGTCACCATAACAGAGCGCAGCTGACAGTCATAATAACAGAGCGCAACCGACAGTCATAATAACAGAGCGCAACCAACAGTCATAATAACAGAGCGCAACCGACAGTCACCATAACAAAGCGCAACCGACAATTATAATAACAGAGTGCAGCCGACAGTCATCATAAAAGAGTGCAACCGACAGTCATCATAACAGAGCGCAACCGACAGTCATAATAACAGAGTGCAACCGACAGTCATCATAACAGAGCGCAACAGACAGTCATAATAACAGAGCGCAACTGACAGTCACCATAAAAGCGCAACCTACAGTCATAATAACAGAGCGCTACCGAGAGTCATCAGAACAGAGCGCAACCGACAGTCATCATAACAGAGCGCAACCGACAGTCATAATAACAGAGCGCAACCGACAGTCACCATAACAGAGTGCAACCGACAGTCATAATAACAGAAGCCACCGACAGTCATCATAACAGAGCGCAACCTACAGTCATAATAACAGAGCGCAACCGACAGTCACCATAAGAGAGTGCAACCGACAGTCATAATAAGAGAGCACAACGACAATTACAATAACAGAGCGCAGCCGACAGTCATCATAAAAGAGCGCAACCAACAGTCATAATAACAGAGTGCAACCGACAGTCACCATAAAAGAGCGCAACCTACAGTCATAATAACAGAGCGCCACCGACAGTCATCATAGCAGAGCGCAACCGACAGTTATCATAACAGGGCGCAACCGACAGTCACCATAACAGAGTGCAACCGACAGTCACCATAACAGAGCGCAGCTGACAGTCACCATAACAGAGCGCAACTGACAGTCACCAAACAGAGCGCAGCTGACAGTCATAATAACAGAGCGCAACCGACAGTCATCATATCAGAGCGCAACCGACAGTCATAATAACAGAGCGCAAACCGACAGTCATCATAACAGAGCGCAACCGACAGTCACCATAACAGAGCGCAACTGAGAGTCATCATAACAGAGCGCAACCGACAGTCACCATAACAGAGCGCAATCGACAGTCACCATAACAGAGTGCAACCGACAGTCATAATAACACAGTGCAACCGACAGTCATCATAAAAGAGCGCAACCGACAGTCATCATAACAGAGCGCAACCGACAGTCATAATAACAGAGTGCAACCGACAGTCATAATGACAGAGCGCAACCGACAGCAATAATAACAGAGCTCAACCAACAGTAATCATAAAAGAGCGTAACCGACAGTCATCATAAAAGAGCGCAACCGACAGTCATCATAAAAGAGCGCAACCGAGACTCCACATAAAGAGTGCAACCGACAATCATAATAACAGAGTGCAACCGACAGTCATAATAACAGAATGGAACCGACAGTAATAATAATAGAGCGCAACCTACAGTCACCATAACAGAGCGCAACCGACAGTCATCATAACAGAGCGCAACAGGACAGTCACCATAACAGAGTGCAACCGACAGTCATAATAACAGAGTGCAACCGACAGTCATAATAACAGAGTGCAACCGACAGTCACCATAACAGAGCACAACCGACAGTCGTAATAACAGAGCGCAACCGACAGTCACCATAACAGAGTGCAACCGACAGTTATAATAACAGAGCGCAACCGATAGTCATCATAACAGAGCGCAACCAACAGTCATCATAACAGATTGTAAACCGACAGTCATCATAACAGAGCGCAACCGACAGTCATCATAACAGATTGCAACTGACAGTCATCATAACAGATTGTAAACAACAGTCATCATAACTGAGCGCAACGACAGTCACCATAACAGAGCGCAACCGACAGTCATAATAACAGCGCCACCGACAGTCATCATAACAGAGCGCAACTAGTCATAATAACAGAGCGCAACGACAGTCACCATAAGAGAGTGCAACCGACAGTCATAATAACAGAGCACAACCGACAATTACAATAACAGAGCGCAGCCGACAGTCATCATAAAAGAGCGCAACCAACAGTCATAATAACAGAGTGCAACTGACTGTCACCATAAAAGAGCGCAACCTACAGTCATAATAACAGAGCGCCACCGACAGTCATCATAGCAGAGCGCATCCGACAGTCATCATAACAGGGCGCAACCGACAGTCACCATAACAGAGTGCAACCGACAGTCACCATAACAGAGCGCAGCTGACAGTCACCATAACAGAGCGCAACCGACAGTCACCATAACAGAGCGCAGCTGACAGTCATAATAACAGAGCGCAACCGACAGTCATCATATCAGAGCGCAACCGACAGTCATAATAACAGAGCGCAAACCGACAGTCATCATAACAGAGCGCAACCGACAGTCACCATAACAGAGCGCAACTGAGAGTCATCATAACAGAGCGCAACCGACAGTCACCATAACAGAGCGCAACCGACAGTCACCATAACAGAGTGCAACCGACAGTCATAATAACACAGTGCAACGACAGTCATCATAAAAGAGCGCAACCGACAGTCATCATAACAGAGCGCAACCGACAGTCATAATAACAGAGTGCAACCGACAGTCATAATAACAGAGCGCAACCGACAGTAATAATAACAGAGCTCAACCGACAGTAATCATAAAAGAGCGTAACCGACAGTCATCATAAAAGAGCGCAACCGACAGTCATCATAAAAGAGCGCAACCGACACTCATCATAAAAGAGCGCAATCGACAATCATAATAACAGAGTGCAACCGACAGTCATAATAACAGAATGGAACCGACAGTAATAATAATAGAGCGCAACCTACAGTCACCATAACAGAGCGCAACCGACAGTCATCATAACAGAGCGCAACAGGACAGTCACCATAACAGAGTGCAACCGACAGTCATAATAACAGAGTGCAACCGACAGTCATAATAACAGAGTGCAACCGACAGTCACCATAACAGAGCACAACCGACAGTCGTAATAACAGAGCGCAACCGACAGTCACCATAACAGAGCACAACCGACAGTCGTAATAACAGAGCGCAACCGACAGTTATAATAACAGAGCGCAACCGATAGTCATCATAACAGAGCGCAACCGACAGTCATCATAACAGATTGTAAACCGACAGTCATCATAACAGAGCGCAACCGACAGTCATCATAACAGATTGCAACTGACAGTCATCATAACAGATTGTAAACCAACAGTCATCATAACTGAGCGCAACGACAGTCACCATAACAGAGCGCAACCGACAGTCATAATAACAGAGCGCAACCGACAGTCACCATAACAGAGCGCAACCGACAGTCATAATAACAGAGTGCAACTGACAGTCATCATAACAGATCGTAACCGACAGTCATCATGAAAGAACGCAACCGACAGTCATCATAAAAGAACGCAACCGACAGTCATCATAAAAGAGGGCAACCGACAGTCATCATAAAAGAACGCAACCTACAGTCATCATAAAAGAGCGCAACCGACAGTCACCATAACAGAGCGCAACCGACAGTCATCATAACAGAGCGCAACAGGACAGTCACCATAACAGAGTGCAACCGACAGTCATAATAACAGAGTGCAACCGACAGTCATAATAACAGAGTGCAACCGACAGTCACCATAACAGAGCACAACCGACAGTCACCATAACAGAGTGCAACCGACAGTTATAATAACAGAGCGCAATCGATAGTCATCATAACAGAGCGCAACCGACAGTCACCATAACAGAGTGCAACCGACAGTTATAATAACAGAGCGCAATCGATAGTCATCATAACAGAGCGCAACCGACAGTCATCATAACAGATTGTAAACCGACAGTCATCATAACAGAGCGCAACCGACAGTCATCATAACAGATTGCAACTGACAGTCATCATAACAGATTGTAAACCAACAGTCATCATAACTGAGCGCAACGACAGTCACCATAACAGAGCGCAACCGACAGTCATAATAACAGAGCGCAACCGACAGTCACCATAACAGAGCGCAACCACATCACTATAACAGAACGCACCGACTGTCACCATAACAGAGCGTCACCAACAGTCATAATAACAGAGCGCAACCGAAGTCACCATAAAGAGCGCAACGACAGTCATAATAACAGAGCGAACCGACAGTCACAAAACAGAGCGCAACGACAGTCATAATAACAGAGTGCAACTGACAGTCATCATAACAGATCGTAACCGACAGTCATCATAAAGAACGCAACCACAGTCATCATAAAAACGCACCGACATCATCATAAAGAGGCAACGACAGTCATCATAAAAACGCAACCTACAGTCATCAAAAAGAGCGCAACGACAGTCACCATAACAGAGCGCAACCGACAGTCACCATAACAGAGCGCAACCACAGTACCATAACAGAGCGCAGCGACAGTCACCATAACAGAGCGCAGCTACAGTCATAAAACAGAGTGCAACCGACAGTCATAATAATAGAGCGCAACCCACAGTTATAATAACAAGCGCAGCCAACAGTTCCATAATAGAGGGCGCACAGTCACCTTAACAAAGTGCAACTGACAGTCACCATAACAGAGCGCAGCCGACAGTCACCATAACAGAGCGCAACCACGTCACTAACAGAGCGCAACAACAGTACCATAACAGAGCACAGCGACAGTCACATAACAGAGCGCAACCGACTTCAATAACAGAGCGCAGCCACAGTACCATAACAGAGCAACGACAGTCACCATAACAGAGCGCACTGACATCACCATAACAGAGCGCAACTGACATCACCATAACAGAGCGCAGCTGACAGTATAATAACAAGCGCAACCGACAGTCATATAACAGAGCGCAACCGACAGTCATAATAAAGAGCAAACCACAGTTAAATAACAGAGCGCAGCAACAGTTACCATAAAGAGGGCAGCTGACAGTCACCATAACAAGTGCAACTGACAGTCACCATACAGAGCACAGCGACAGTCACCATAACAGAGCGCAACCACGTCATAACAGAGCGCAGCCAACAGTTACCATAACAGAGCGCAACCGACAGTCACCATAACAGAGGCAACCGCAGTCATAATAACAGAGCGCAACCGACAGTCATATAGCAGAGCGCAACGACAGTTATAATAACAGAGCGCAACCGACAGTCAATATAACAGAGCGCAACCGACAGTCACCATAACAGAGCGCAATCGACAGTTACCATAACAGAGCGCAACCGACAGTCACCATAACAGAGCGCAACCAACAGTCATAATAACAGAGCGCAACCTACAGTCACCATAACAGAGTGCAACCGACAGTCATAATAACAGAGCACAACCGACAGTCATCATAAAGAGCACAACCGACAGTCATCATAAAAGAGCGCAACCGACAGTCACCATAACAGAGCGCAACCGACAGTCATAATAACAGAGCGCAACTGACAATAATAATAACTGAGCGCAGCGACAGTCATCATAAAAGAGCGCAACCGACAGTCATAGTAACAGAGCGCAAATGACAGTCACCATAACAGAGTGCAACCGACAGTCACCATAACAGAGTGCAACCGACAGTCACCATAACAGAGCGCAGCTGACAGTCACCATAACAGAGCGCAACTGACAGTCCCATAACAGAGCGCAGCTGACAGTCATAATAACAGAGCGCAACCGACAGTCATAATAACAGAGCGCAACCGACAGTCACCATAACAGAGCTCAACGACAATTATAATAACAGAGTGCAGCCGACAGTCATCATAAAGAGTGCAACCGACAGTCATCATAACAGAGCGCAACCGACAGTCATAATAACAGAGTGCAACCGACAGTCACCATAACAGAGCGCAAGCGACAGTCATAATAACAGAGCGCAACTGACAATTATAATAACAGAGCGCAACCGACTGTCACCATAACAGAGCGCAACCGACAATTATAATAACAGATGCAGCCGACAGTCATCATAAAAGATTGCAACCGACAGTCACCATAACAGAGCGCAACCGACAGTCATAATAACAGATCCACCGACATCATCATAAAGAGCGCAAGCGACAGTCACCATAACAGAGCGCAACGACAGTCACCATAACAGAGCGCAACCGACAGTCACCATAACAGAGCGCAGCTGACAGTCATAATAACAGAGCGCAACCGACAGTCATAATAACAGAGCGCAACCAACAGTCATAATAACAGAGCGCAACTGACAGTCACCATAACAAAGCGCAACAGACAATTATAATAACAGAGTGCAGTCGACAGTCATCATAAAGAGTGCAACCGACAATCATCATAACAGAGCGCAACCGACAGTCATATAACAGAGTGCAACGACAGTCATCATAACAGAGCGCAACAGACAGTCATAATAACAGAGCGCAACCGACAGTCACCTAAAAGAGCGCAAACTACAGTCATAATAACAGAGCCACCGACAGTCATCATAACAGAGCGCAACGACAGTCATCATAACAGAGCGCAACCGACAGTCATAATAACAGAGCGCAACCGACAGTCACCATAACAGAGTGCAACCGACAGTCATAATAACAGAGCGCCACCGACAGTCATCATAACAGAGCGCAACCGACAGTCATCATAACAGAGCGCAACCGACAGTCATAATAACAGAGCGCAACCGACAGTCACCATAAGAGAGTGCAACCGACAGTCATAATAACAGAGCACAACCGACAATTACAATAACAGAGCGCAGCCGACAGTCATCATAAAAGAGCGCAACCAACAGTCATAATAACAGAGTGCAACTGACAGTCATCATAACAGGGCGCAACCGACAGTCACCATAACAGAGTGCAACCGACAGTCACCATAACAGAGCGCAGCTGGCAGTCACCATAACAGAGCGCAACCGACAGTCACCATAACAGAGCGCAGCTGACAGTCATAATAACAGAGCGCAACCGACAGTCACCATAAGAGAGTGCAACCGACAGTCATAATAACAGAGCACAACCGACAATTACAATAACAGAGCGCAGCCGACAGTCATCATAAAAGAGCGCCACTGACAGTCATCATAGCAGAGCGCAACCGACAGTCATCATAACAGGGCGCAACCGACAGTCACAACAGAGTGCAACCGACAGTCACCATAACAGAGCGCAGCTGACAGTCACCATAACAGAGTGCAACCGACAGTCACCATAACAGAGCGCAGCTGACAGTCATAATAACAGAGCGCAACCGACAGTCATAATAACAGAGCGCAACCGACAGTCACCATAAGAGAGTGCAACCGACAGTCATAATAACAGAGCACAACCGACAATTACAATAACAGAGCGCAGCCGACAGTCATCATAAAAGAGCGCCACCGACAGTCAACATAGCAGAGCGCAACCGACAGTCATCATAACAGGGCGCAACCGACAGTCACCATAACAGAGTGCAACCGACAGTCACCATAACAGAGCGCAGCTGACAGTCACCATAACAGAGCGCAACCGACAGTCACCATAACAGAGCGCAGCTGACAGTCATAATAACAGAGCGCAACCGACAGTCATCATATCAGAGCGCAACCGACAGTCATAATAACAGTGCGCAACCGACAGTCATCATAACAGAGCGCAACCGACAGTCACCATAACAGAGCGCAACTGAGAGTCATCATAACAGAGCGCAACCGACAGTCACCATAACAGAGCGCAACCGACAGTCACCATAACAGAGTGCAACCGACAGTCATAATAACAGAGTGCAACCGACAGTCATCATAAAAGAGCGCAACCGACAGTCATCATAACAGAGCGCAACCGACAGTCATAATAACAGAGTGCAACCGACAGTCATAATAACAGAGCGCAACAGACAGTAATAATAACAGAGCTCAACTGACAGTAATCATAAAAGAGCGTAAGCGACAGTCATCATAAAAGAGCGCAACCGACAGTCATCATAAAAGAGCGCAACCGACACTCATCATAAAAGAGCGCAACCGACAATCATAATAACAGAGTGCAACCGACAGTCATAATAACAGAATGCAACCGACAGTCATAATAATAGAGCGCAACCTACAGTCACCATAACAGAGCGCAACCGACAGTCATCATAACAGAGCGCAACCGACAGTCACCATAACAGAGCGCAGCCAACAGGCACCATAACAGAGCGCAGCCAACAGTCACTATAAGGCTGGAGTCACACTGGCGACTAAATCGTACCACTAGAAAGCGATGAAATATCGCTTTGCAGTCGACTCAATATTAGTCAATGTAGTAGCTCCCAGCATCCGATTTTTTGTGGTCCGATTTAAACGTGCGAGTGCAATCGCAGCATGCTGCGATTGTCACCGATTGTGGGTCGACTATCGCCAATGCAAGTCTATGGGTGCGATGAAAAGTGGGATTACAAACGGACCGCACGTGTGAGTTGCGATGAAATCGCACAACTTTTCCAGGTGACAGGAAACTGCCTTTCAAATTCTCAGGAAGCCTTTACATGCTAATTAGCTAAGCGCATCTTAAAAAAAAACAGGAAGAACGCCTACACGGAGTCCAGAAACATGGCATCTAGCCACATCAATGTGGAACTCCTCATCGTATTGGTGCAGGAGAGGCCTGAATTGTGGGACCAGCGCGATCCCAATTACAGTAATCAGACGCGCAAAGAGGCTGCATGGCAAACGATATGTGAACACATTTTTCCAGACTATCATCAGAGATCCAGGGAGGACCAAGAGCGTCTTAGTAAGTACCACATGTAACGTTTTTGTTTTTTTTTAAAAAATGTTATTAAGAAAATAATAATGTATGCTTATGTGTTTAAATGATTTTGAAAAAGCAGCATTATCGAACTCAGCCTATTTATAACAACACATTGATGTGTGTGTTCACCAACAATATCCATGTCTTTTAACATATCATCGATGCTTTGTCATTTATTCACTATAACATTTTGTACTCCCCTTGACCTCAGATGTAGTTTGTAGGTACTAAAATGCTAAATGATTGAGGCGTTTTGTTAAGGGCCAAGCATTTTTTGAAATGTATGTTACAGCTTATAACATCTATACTTCTGGTTGTATGTTTATGTGTTTTAATATTGTAAATCACATCACACATGACCACTATTTAAATGTTCATTGTTGCATAATGTAATTTTTTGATGAATAAATAGATATCACTCATTATAACCGTTATGGTGTTCTTACATTTGTAGTGACTGATGTGACAAGGCGGTGGCGCAACTGTCGGAGGGAGAGGCAGATTAGGGATCGGAGTGGGGCTTCAGCCTCTAAGAAGAGGAAGTACCTCTATTTTGATAGACTTAACTTCCTTGCGCCAGTGATGGATGTGCGACCGTAAGTGCATGTCTGTTCAAACACTTTCATGTAAAACTTTGTAATTTTCTGGGTTTTAATTGTCAAAAATTATTTCATTTCTAGGACGGAGTCAAACCTAACTGAGAGGGAGACGGGGTCTGACTCAGAAGTGCTTATCGACCCCGTTGGTGATGGGGCAGAGGAGGCAGGCCCTTCCTCTGCAGCATGTGGGTCCACCCAAGCAGCACCAACAGCAGCTGCAGGAGCTGAGGATTCACAAAGCCAGCATCAGGAACATGAGGACCTACTTCAGAGCAGCAGCCCTAATAGGGGTCAGGATGTGTCTCCTCCTCATTCCCAACGCACAAGGCGAGGTAGGCGGCGACGAGAAGGAGTGGGTTCTGTGACAAGGAGGCAGATGGACCGAGGAGTTCTGGACTATTTGTCC
Source organism: Oophaga sylvatica (assembly GCA_033576555.1). Taxonomy (NCBI): domain Eukaryota; kingdom Metazoa; phylum Chordata; class Amphibia; order Anura; family Dendrobatidae; genus Oophaga; species Oophaga sylvatica. The sequence continues at coordinate 53,577 of JARQOD010000744.1, forward strand.
AGTGTAGCTAATGATGATGGTGAGGAGGGATTTTGCCGCAGTCTGGCCCGTTACCTCCGGGCTATTCCAAGACAGCACAGACTGAGGATCAGAAGCGGACTGCAGATTGTTTTGGATGCTGGAACACCGCCTAATGATCCAAACAACCTACTAGATTATCTAGATAGATGGGTGGTTGGTCCTGAAAATGTGTTAAGGTTGTTTGGACCAAATCCATCACAATCTGCTTCTGCCTCTGATCCTCCTCCTCCTCATCATCCTCCTCCTCCACCTCCTCCTTGTGTCCAACAGAACCCAACTCCTCCTCCTCCTCATCCTACTGCAGCTCCTTCTTTCTTTGGAGCTAACCAGCTCCAAGCCATGGGACAGAGTGGTCATGTACAATATGCCCACTCTAACATATCCAATGTTGTTGGCTGGCCACAACATGGATATGTTAGACATGGGCATATTGGGGGTCATTCTGCTAGTGCCCAGTCATATCAATATGACTATGAGCATCAATTCCCTATGTACCCCTACACACAAGCCCTTCAGGATGCAGCCAGTAACCCAGCTGCTACGTTAGTTTCTGCAGCACCTCAGGCTCAATCACAGGTTGCAGATAGTGGAAGGCCTAATACGCAACCTGGCCATCCATCACCACCACCACCACCACCAAGCTACCATCAATTGTAGCTGAAAGTATTTTTTGGTTGTATGGAAGTTATATATATTTATTTTTGCATATTCAGAATGTTATACATATTTTTTATTTATGTTTGGACATGTTGGTCCTGTTTTCTAAATATACAGTTAGGTCCATAAATATTTGGACAGAGACAACATTTATCTAATTTTGGTTCTAGACATTACCACAATGAATTTGAAACAAAACAAATCAGATGCAGTTGAAGTTCAGACTTTCAGCTTTCATTTGAGGGTATCCACATTAAAATTGGATGAAGGGTTTAGGAGTTTCAGCTCCTTAACATGTGCCACCCTGTTTTTAAAGGGACCAAAAGTAATTGGACAGATTAAATAATTGTAAATAAAATGTTCATTTCTAGTACTTGGTTGAAAACCCTTTGTTAGCAATGACTGCCTGAAGTCTTGAACTCATGGACATCACCAGACACTGTGTTTCCTTCTTTTTGATGCTCTGCCAGGCCTTCACCGCGGTGGTTTTCAGTTGTTGTTTGTTTGTGGGCCTTTCTATCTGAAGTTTAGTCTTTAACAAGTGAAATGCATGTTCAATTGGGTTGAGATCAGGTGACTGACTTGGCCATTCAAGAATATTCCACTTCTTTGCTTTAATAAACTCCTGGGTTGCTTTGGCTTTATGTTTTGGGTCATTGTCCATCTGTAGTATGAAATGACGACCAATCAGTTTGGCTGCATTTGGCTGGATCTGAGCACACAGTATGGCTCTGAATACCTCAGAATTCATTTGGCTGTTTCTGTCCTGTGTCACATCATCAATAAACACTAGTGACCCAGTGCCACTGGCAGCCATGCATGCCGAAGCCATCACACTGCTTCCGCCATGTTTTACAGATGATGTGGTATGCTTTGGATCATGAGCTGTACCACGCCTTCGCCATACTTTTCTCTTTCCATCATTCTAGTAGAGGTTGATCTTGGTTTCATCTGTCCAAAGAATGTTCTTCCAGAACTGTGCTGGCTTTTTTAGATGTTTTTTAGCAAATTCCAGCCTAGCCTTTTTATTCTTGATTCTTATGAGTGGCTTGCACCGTGCAGTGAACCCTCTGTATTTAATTTCATGCAGTCTCTCTTTATGGTAGATTTGGATATTGATACGCCTACCTCCTGGAGAGTGTTGTTCACTTGGTTGGCTGTTGTGAAGGGGTTTCTCTTCACCATGGAGAGTATTCTGCGATCATCCACCACTGTTGTCTTCTGTGGGCGCCCAGGTCTTTTTGCATTGATGAGTTCACCAGTGCTTTCTTTCTTTCTCAGAATGTACCAAACTGTAGATTTTGCCACTCCTAAAGTTGTAGCAATTTCTCGGATGGGTTTTTTCTGTTTTTTGCAGCTTAAGGATAGCTTGTTTCACCTGCATGGAGAGCTCCTTTGACCGCATGTTTCCTTCACAGCTAAACCTTCCAAATGCAAACACCACACCTCAAATCAACACCAGCCCTTTTATCTGCTTAATTGAGAATGATATAATGAAGGGATTGCCCACACCTGTCCATGAAATAGCCTTGGAGTCAATTGTCCAATTACTTTTGGTCCCTTTAAAAACAGGGTGGCACATGTTAAGGAGCTGAAACTCCTAAACCCTTCATCCAATTTTAATGTGGATACCCTCAAATGAAAGCTGAAAGTCTGAACTTCAACTGCATCTGATTTGTTTTGTTTCAAATTCATTGTGGTAATGTCTAGAACCAAAATTAGATAAATGTTGTCTCTGTCCAAATATTTATGGACCTAACTGTATCAGCCTCTAAAAGGCTTTCAAACTAAATACACTAATCATTAAAATTAGTGAAGTGCCATTGGTTGTCTGTGATTCTTCTTATATGTTCTGACCTGTGTTAAGTATGAAAAAGTGTACATAAAATAATTACAGTCTTCCATTAATTGATGAATGTAAAGTAAGTTTATGGTATCAGATAACATAAAACACACTACATAGCTATGGCCTCATCTTGCCAAGGAACAGCACCCGCAGGAGAAACAAAATAATTGGTCAATAAGTCACGGACTTTGAGTCCAGAAGGGGGACGACGAGGATGGATGACTGGTCTCATAGGCCTCGTCATATTATCAAACTGAAGTTCAGGCATATCAGCTGATGAGCATTCATGCATTCTGGTAAAATTATGTAGTACTACACATGCTTGCACTACAAGATTAACATTTGAATCACTTAGCTGAATGGCTGATTGTAGGACACGCCATTTGGCTGTAAGAATACCAAATGTGCACTCTACCAGGCGTCGTGCACGAGCAAGCCGATAATTAAATATGCGTCGCTGATGGTTCAGATTGCGCCGAGGATATGGCCTCATAACATGACGAGTTAATTGGAAGGCCTCATCCGCTACTACAACATATGGCACTGCCTCCACATTTGACTGTGGAAGTTGACATGCTGGTGGTAAGTCCAATTGGTTATTGCGTAGCCGCCGACCCATAATGGAAGAATTGAAGACTCTGGAGTCTCCAGTCCTTCCATAGGCCCCAATGTCTACAATTATGAAGCGGTAGTTACTGTCGACCAAGCCCAACAAAACTATAGAAAAATATTGCTTATAATTGTAGAATTGGGTCCCTGAGTTCGGCGGCTTACGCACACGCATGTGCTTCCCGTCCAGGGCTCCAATACAGTGTGGAAAATTACTGCTTTCTTGAAATCCACATGCAATCCTCAACCAATCTTCCATTTTGGGCTCTGGCATCACCTCTTTATTTAGTCTGAACCAAATTTATCCACAAGTAGAGCTGACTATTCGGGAAATGGTGGATTTCCCTATCAAAAACTCTAAATGCAGAGCAGCGTATGAGAGCCCAGTGGAAAGGAACCTGCAATACACAAACAACAACAAACGTGTACACATCAGACAAAAAATACAAAAACACTGCATTAACCAAATGTAAACAGTGGACATTTGATTACTCACCCATTCACTTAATGTAATGACTTATAAACCCTTCTGACTGCTACACACAACCATATAGGGCAAACTTAAACATGTTAGAATGACATGGGGTACAGTATGTTAAGATTTACAAAGTAAGAAGAATGTGAAAGTTGTTGCATTATGCAAAACATCATCAACATATCGTTGACACACATACCTTAATGTTAGAAGAAGCCTTTCCTCAGCAGAAATTGAAGGACGCATCCTGGTGTTCTGAAAGGTGATTCCAGGGCGCAATATGTCAAGCAAAATATCAAAGGTGCCAACACTCATGCGACAATAGGCAAAAAACTTGTCTGGATTCCTACGCAATGTGGAATACAGGCGCTCAAAATGCCCTTTGCTGATCCTTCGCATCACAAGGGGATGCACCCACATCCTTCTGCGTATTCTGTGAGAAACAACTACAGGGTATGGCTCCCCAAAAGTTCTGGATATCAGCCAATAGTACAGCAGACGCTCAGTTCTATTAAACATTAGTCTGTCACTCATAATTTTCACTTTGCAGCAACACAACAGGAACCACTAAGAAGCCAAACACTCCACGGCAACGTTTGGGAGGGTAAGAACAGTCCAACCACGCTTAAATATGGCTCTGGCTCATTATTCAAATGATTTGCAGGCCTCAAAACCGTTAAATGTCCATTTTGCTATGATGCCACTAAAAAACGGTAGTCGCTGGGTAATCGGATGTGAAACTTAAGCGTACATGCTACAAAATCGCATCAACTACTAAAAATCGGATGCCAGTCTCAGCAATGTTCATTAAATTTTAATCCGATTATCGACCGACTAAAACGGTCCGATTTTTTAGACATTGTGTGTGACTCCAGCCTAACAGAGCGCAACTGACAGTCAACATAACAGAGCGCAACCGACAGTCACCATAACAGAGCGCAAACGACAGTCATAATAACAGAGCGCAACCGACAGTCACCATAACAGAGCGCAACCGACAGTCACCATAACAGAGCGTCACCAACAGTCATATTAACAGAGCGCAACCGACAGTCATAATAACAGAGAGCAACCGACAGTCACCATAACAGAGTGCAACCGACAGTCACAATAACAGAGCACAACCGACAGTCACCATAACAGAGCGCAACCAACAGTCATAATAACAGAGTGCAACCGACAGTCATCATAAAAGAGCACAACTGACAGTCATCATAACAGAGCGCAATCGACAGTCATCATAAAAGAGCGCAACCGACAGTCATAATAACAGAGTGCAACCGACAGTCATCATAAAAGAGCGCAACCGACAGTCATCATAAAAGAACGCAACCAACAGTCATCATAACAGAGCGCAACCGACAGTTATAATAACAGAACGCAGCCAACAGTCACCATAACTGAACGCAGCTGACAGTCACCATAACAGAGCACAACCGACAGTCACCATAACAGAGTGCAACCGACAGTCACCATAACAGAGAGCAACCGACAGTCATAATAACAGAGTGCAACCGACAGTCATAATAACAGAACGCAACAGACAGTCATAATAGCAGAGCGCAGCCAACAGTCACCATAACAGAGCGCAGCCAACATTCACCATAACAGAGCGCAACCGACAGTCACCATAACAGAGCGCAACCGACAGTCACCATAATTGAGCAGACTGCCCATACCTACCTAATTATTTGCCCCCTTTTTTCCCCCGCGCAAAGAAAATACCGAAAACCAATAACAATAACACTTTTTTATTGCATATCCAGAAATCCAAAACTCTTTAACACACCCACTGTTGGAGGGGTAAGGTCGCAGCTCTCCATATTATCTTCAGAACTTGTGGTGATATGCCACCGGACTCCCGGCACATGTAACCCAGTCTTTCTCTTCCACCAAGGAGTAGCGACCCCCGAAGCTACGACCCCCCACCCAAAGCCACAATTGCTTCTTCAATCCATTCCATTAATCCCGACAGAAAAATATCTAAACCTATCTCCGTTAGATGTACCCCATCTGGACGCAATAGCCTGGTATTATTACCTTCTAATTGTCTATGCCTAACAATAATACCTCCCTTAAATTGTACAAAACGAGCTATTTGCTGATTCACTGTTCTCCTAGCCCGCTCTATCCCAGCCCAATCCCGGGCCCCTTGCCAAACTACTCTAGGAATTATTTCCGACCATACTAAAACCATCTGCGGAAATAAACCTGTGAATTTATCAATATCAGCTCTCATTACCGTATGATGCTCCACCATCTGTACTGTTCCCAAATCGTTTCCTCCAGCATGCAATACCAGTATAACCGGAGCGTTCACTCTTCTTGAAATATGAACCACCTCTAACAACACTTGTGACCACTTTAAACCACCAATACCTCTCCAATTCACTTCCAAATTATAAAACCCCAAGGACCTTCCACCGGGGCGCACCTCTGCTCTCTGCTCCGCCCAATATACATATGAATGACCCAATATCCACACGCTGGGTCCTGGACGACCTGAAATAATAAAAGAAACAGTTTAAATGCTATCAATTTATTATATCGTTAACAATTCCGGTCTAATGTAACGGAAAAAACATGCCGAACGCCACCTTCCTATCCTCATTATTTCATCGTATCTGAGCCCTGCTCGTGCTGCTTCTGTTGCTGCACCAATTCTAAATGAATGCGTACCAAACTCACTCGCCGGAAGGTCTAAAATCACCAAAATCTTTCTTAATAATGATAAAAACTGAAATTTTTTTACCGGCGCCCCATCCGCATGCGCAAAAAAATGACGCGCTATTAGGCCTAATTTCCAAGTATTGTGTTACTAATGTATTGGGGCAAACCGGACCCGCAATAGAGTCCAAAGCAAACCTTAATCTGCTCCCCGTAGGATCCGTCTTTGACTGCCTTATCCATACACGAATACCCCCATTACACAATATCACATCATTATGCTGCAGCCCTCCCGGTGCCCGAACCGACGGAGCTAGCAGCTCACTGACTCTTAGCGCCCCAAAAAACGCAACCCCAAATGCCGCTGAAAACAATATTGACTCATATTGTGAACTGCACACTACTTTTGTACATTCAATAATTCTTAACAACAACCCAAAAGAAATAGGCCTCCTCACCACGTTAGTAACCCTCGTCCTTTCCCAACCTTTTAATGCCTGACTCAACATAAAATTTTTTGTTACATCTTCCCAACCCCTAAGCTTAAAATTAAAAGCCAACCCTGATAATCTATTTCGAACAAGTGTTGAAGACGCTCCTTTAGCATACAATTGCTGTACATATGCCAAAGTAACTTCTAGTCTTGACTCGCTAGAAGCACCCACCTGAAAATCTCCAACCAATCCCAACCATTCTTGCCAAGCCTTACCATATGCATTCAATGTCGACGAAGCCACTGAAGCTCGTATCAGCGGCATTAAGAAACTTCCGGAATTTTCCAAAGATAATCCGGGCATTCTGTTCCCATCTGATTGGCAAATGGAGTGAGCTCCCGGAACTTCTGAAAATTAAATCGTGACAGTGAATCGGCCATTTCATTTCGTGTACCTGGTACATGTCGCGCTCGGAACCAAATATTCCTCTCCAAACATTTTAACACTAGAAAACGGATCAACTTTATGACCAGAATGGACGATGACGTCAGATGATTCACAGCATACACTACACTCTCATTGTCCAGAAACAAATCCTTGAATCTCTTAGCTGTTTACCCCATAGAGCTACTGCCACCACCAATGGAAATAACTCTAACAAAGTAAGATTTTTAGTCCAACCTATTTCAAACCAACCCTCCGGCCATCTTTTTGCACACCACTGCTTCCCAAATATCACTCCAAAACCCACCGAACCTGCCGCATCTGCAAACAGGGCAATCTCATCTCCTGTTTTCTCAACTGTTTGAAAATAAGTACAGCCATTATACTTGAACAAAAAACTCCTCCAAACCCTCAAATCCTCCAACAAAGGGATACCCAATCGTATCCTGTGATGTGGCATTTTTATTCCCCGCGTCGCCATAGTCAATCTCCTTGAAAAAATTCTTCCCATGGGCATTACCCGACACGCAAACGCCAACAAACCCGTAAGAGACTGCATTTGTACCAACGTCACTTTTTTAACTGATAAGAAACCATCTATTATTCCCAATAACTTTGAGATCTTTTCCGACGGTAACCTAAAAACCCTTTCTTTTGAATCAATTTCAATACCCAAAAATGATAAATTAGTTACAGGGCCAACCGTTTTTTCCTCTGCTAGTGGCACACCAAACAACCCCATAATTTCCCGGAACTTTTCCAAAACTTTTTGACAACTATCTGATTCCCTTGGGCCAACAAAAAGAATGTCATCCAGATAATGTGTTATCCCTTGTGAACCTGATTCCACCCTTGTTACCCATTCCAAAAAACTACTAAATAACTCAAAATATTTACAAGAAATGGAACAACCCATAGGGAGGCATGTATCATAATAATATGCGTCATCCACACAGCAACCCAGCAAATGATGACAATCCGGGTGAACGGGTAGTAACCGAAAGGCAGAAGCAATGTCCGACTTAGCCATTAATGCTCCTTGCCCTGCCTGCCTAACCAACAACATAGCTTGATCAAATGACGCATATACCACCGACGCCTCTTCACTACTAATCCCATCATTTACTGACGCGCCCTTCGGATGCGACAGGTGATGTATTAGTCTAAATTCCCCTGGATCTTTTTTGGGCACAATTCCTAATGGGGACACCCTAAAATTAGGAAACGGTGGCGAAGCAAAGGGTCCCAACATACGCCCCAACGACACCTCCTTCAATACCTTTTGCTTCAACACTAGAGGAAGCTCCCTGGCCGACTTCAAATTTGACGAATATGATGAACATTTAGAAAATTTGTAAGGAATAAAAAATCCATACCTAAATCCCACTCTCAATTGAGCCGCAGCTACTTTATTGGGGTACCTGTTTAACCATGACTCCATCTCGTTGACCTTCACCGGGGTCCTTACTGTCTTGTTGTGTGGATGGCCTCCCCACAGCACCTTTTGAGACCGGGCGATGACATTTTGTAACTCCATGCGGACCTCCACATGCTGAGCATTCGTGCTTGTATTTACAAAGCCCGTAGAATCTGCAGTGACCGTCATTAAACAGCCAACATGTTCCTGGCCTTCGAAAACTTGCTGGCCCCGAGCCAGATTGCTGGCTTGAGGCCCCCACATGAAAGGACTGATTACTTCTCTGGGACATCATGAGTCTCAACCAGGAATCCGTGGCCTTAACACCCCAACCCAATTCCGGGTTGATCGCTAAACGCCAGCGAAATTCCTCGTCATATCTCCACCATGCTGCCCCGCCGTGAGTCTTACTGTATATGAATTATAAATTGTGTCCATATACAGAAACAATTCAGAACAACGCTCAGGGTGCTTTTTCCCATGACACAACCTAGTACACAAAAAGCTTGTAACCAGTTATTAATGGTCTTTGCCACTTTAGGCTTTCGTTCAAACGTCCTGTCGTTCAGTCTCCTTTCCCTGTCAACTGTATTTTGCTCCGTTGTTACTAATGTCCAAATATCTATATATTCATTAGCCCATATCTTTTCAATTTTCTCTTGTTCCAAGTGTGAACCTAGCGGTGTCACTCCACAATAATATGCATCCTTATGAATATCAGCCCTTAACGGTGGTGGTTGGGGGTTAGCCATCTTTTCCTGCATTAATAATTTTGGATTCACTACCAATTTTTCTCCCCCCAAAATACTCCTCAGATTTTCCATTGTCACAAATTTTTCCCCTTTCGTCCAAGCATTTGCATAATTAAACTCACCCGTAATCGTCTCAGGAACTACCATAGTTCTCCGTCCCACGGCCTCTTCATTCTGGATCCTTTTTGTTTTCTCTATTATTTCTTGCAGATTGGCGAGTCGAAGCCCGACTCCGACCTCTTGACCCAGAAGAGGAAGATGACCTATACCTGAATGACCGTGACGGACGACTTCGCCTGGACTCAGATCTCCTCCTTCTATTGCTGTGTCTTTGTCTCCCATGTCTACTATCCGAATCCTCAGAGGATGAAGAAGATTCTACCCTTCTCCTTCTTATACTTCTACGAGATTCCTAAACCCTGCCTAATGGGTTTGCACCTGATCTACTCTCACCTGCGGATGCGGACAATGCACCCTCCCGTTGAGATGTCCCAACATTTCCAACTCTGGCTGTAGTAACTTCTATTTCATTTAATAAACCACTCACTTGTGACTGGTTTGGATTACTGGGCCCCCCTCCCCCCCCCGGCCTGTGAAGAAATGCCTGCTCCTCCTCCCACCACAGGTGCCACCATACCTGGCGGGAAAATGTTCGCCTGTGAGGTAAAGGGCAAATTCGGTAATACTTGTGGCTGCCCAAATACCGGCATTTGCCATGTGCCTTGTTGTGGTATCCCCCCTTGCTCTACTGAATGCCCAACTCCAGTCAGCTGTCTATTTGATGCTTGAGTCACTTCGCCGCCAGCATTCTCTGCTTCTTGCTCTCCCAACTTCTTTTGTCTCCCCTCTTGTTGCTCCCCTCTGTGCCTAGTGTCATCATTAGATGACCCAGATGCACTATGTGTACCCCCCATCACCGCCGCTTCACTAATTATCCTGCCTTCTGCTCCTGCCTCCGCTCCTTCCCTATCTGCCTTATTCACTATGGCCTTATTTCTGGCCCCTGTCTGTCTTACAGACCTCCTCCTCACTACCGACCTCCTTGCTCTCACTCTTTTCTTCACCTCCCTTTCTCTGCGAGACGTTCCCTCAGCTACTGCACCTTCGCCCTCTCCCCCCTCCTTAATTAACTCCCCTCCTGTGGCTTCAACTTCCCGCCCATCACCTGACCTATCCGCAGCCAGACTCTGCTCAAGGGGGCGTGTCCTCCTCTCTGACCCACGGCTTCCCGAAACTGTGACAACCTTCGGGAAATCCATTCCCTGCCCCTGCAGCAGTGCTAACAACCACCCTTCCCCTTCTTTCCCTAGCCTCTCCCGAATAGCTGCCTCTAATTCAGCCATTACCGCCGACGCCGACCTCGGGGGGAGGGGGGATACCTACGCTCCTGACGCTCTCCGCTCTGCTGACAGCGTTCAAATAGACCGGAAATCCTCCTACACTCCCTTTTATACCCATAGGGAGGGACAAACACCCGGAAACCATCTCCAATAGCCGAACCAGCTATGTACAGCAACTTAACCCTTTCCTTTTGCGCCACAGGAAGCGAAAAAATTGCAAATACTCCTTAAACCAACCAGGCTGGCCAGTCAGGGGCCCCCACCTGATAAAGCTGGGCTCCCACACAACCGACAGTCAATATAATAGAGCGCAACCGACAGTCACCATAACAGAGCGCAACCGACAGTCACCTTAACAGAGCGCAACCGACATTCACCGTAACAGAGCGCAACCGACAGTCACCATAACAGAGCGCAACCGACAGTCAACATAACAGAGCGCAACCGACAGTCACCATAACAGAGCGCAACCGACAGTCACCATAACAGAACGCAACCGACATTCACCATAACAGAGCGCATCCGACAGTCACCATAACAGAGTGCAACCGACAGTCATAATAACAGAGCGCAGCCAACAGTCACCATAACAGAGTGCAACTGACAGTCATAATACCAGACCGCAACCGACAGTCAACATAAAAGAGCACAACCGACAGTCACCATAACAGAGTGCAACCGACAGTCATAATAACAGACCGCAACCGACAGTCACCATAACAGAGTGCAACCGACAGTCACCATAACAGAGCGCAACCGACAGTCACCATAACAGAGCGCAACCGACAGTCACCATAACAGAACGCAACCGACATTCACCATAACAGAGCGCAACCGACAGTCACCATAACAGAGTGCAACCGACAGTCACCATAACAGAGTGCAACCGACAGTCACCATAACAGAGTGCAACCGACAGTCATAACAACAGAGCGCAACCGACAGTCACCATAACAGAACGCAACCGACATTCACCATAACAGAGTGCAACCGACAGTCACCATAACAGAGTGCAACCGACAGTCATAACAACAGAGCGCAACCGACAGTCACCATAACAGAACGCAACCCACATTTACCATAACAGAGCGCAACCGACAGTCACCATAACAGAGTGCAACCGACAGTCACCATAACAGAGTGCAACCGACAGTCACCATAACAGAGTGCAACCGACAGTCATAACAACAGAGCGCAACCGACAGTCACCATAACAGAACGCAACCGACATTCACCATAACAGAGCGCAACCGACAGTCACCATAACAGAGCGCAACAGACAGTCACCATAACAGAGCGCAACCGACAGTCACCATAACAGAACGCAACCCACATTTACCATAACAGAGCGCAACCGACAGTCACCATAACAGAGTGCAACCGACAGTCACCATAACAGAGCGCAACCGACAGTCACCATAACAGAGTGCAACCAACAGTCATAATAACAGAGCGCAACCGACAGTCACCATAACAGAGTGCAACCGACAGTCATAATAACAGACCGCAACCTACAGTCACCATAAAAAAGCGCAACCGACAGTCACAATAACAGAGCGCAACCGACAGTCACCATAACAGAGCGCAACTGACAGTCACCATAACAGAGCGCAACCGACAGTCACCATAACGGAACGCCATCGACATTCACCATAACAGAGCGCAACCGACAGTCACCATAACAGAGTGCAACCGACAGTCACCATAACAGAGTGCAACCGACAGTCACCATAACAGAGTGCAACCGACAGTCATAATAACAGAGCGCAACCGACAGTCACCATAACAGAACGCAACCGACATTCACCATAACAGAGCGCAACAGACAGTCACCATAACAGAGCGCAACCGACAGTCATCATAACAGAGTGCAACCGACAGTCATAATCACAGACCGCAACCTACAGTCACCATAAAAGAGCGCAACCGACAGTCACCAAAACAGAGCGCAACCGACAGTCACCATAACAGATCGCAACCGACATTCACCATAACAGAGCGCAACCGACAATCACCATAACAAAGCGCAACCGACAGTCACCATAACAGAGTGCAATCTACAGTCATAATAACAGACCGCAACCTACAGTCACCATAAAAGAGCGCAACCGACAGTCACCAAACAGAGGCAACGAGTCATAATAACAGAGCGCAACACAGTCACATAACGAGCCACACGACATTCCCATAACGAGCGCAACCGACAGTCACCATAACAAGCGCAACCACAGTCACCATAAAGAGCGCAACGACAGTCATATACAGAGTGCACGACGTCTAATAACAGAGCGCACCACAGTCATCATAACAGAGCGCAACCGATTCACTAACAGAGCGCAACGACAGTCACATAACAGAGCGCAACGACAGTCACCATAACAGATCAATCGACGTCATATAACAGACGCAACTACAGTCACCATAAAAAGCGCAACACAGTCTCATAACAGTGCAACGACGTCATATCAGAGCGCAACGACAATCACATAAAAGGCAACGACAGTCACATAAAAGAGCGCAACGACATCATCATAAAAGCGCAAGAGAAGCACCATAAAGAGCGCAACGACATCATATAACAGACGCAACGACATATAATAAGGACGCCAAGCCAGACAGTACATAAGAGCGCAACCGACAGTCAATAAAGATGCAACTGACAGTCACCATAAAGGCGCAACACAGTCTATAACAGAGCGCACCGACAGTCATCATACAGACGCAACGACAGTAACATAAAAGCGCAACGACGTCAATAAAGCGCAGCCACAGTCTAAACAAGCGCAACGACAGTCATAATACAGAGCCAACCGACAGTCATCATAACAGAGGCAACCGACAGTCATAACAGAGCGCAAGACAGATAACAGCGCACGACAGTCACCATAACAGAGCACCGACAGTCAATACGAGCGCACGACATGATCATAAGAGCGCAACCGACAGTCTATAAAAGGGCAACTGACGTCACCATAAAAGAGCGCAACCTACAGTCATAATAACAGAGCGCCACCGACAGTCATCATAACAGAGCGCAACCGACAGTAATCATAACAGAGCGCAACCGACAGTCACCATAACAGAGCGCAGCCGACAGTCATAATACCAGAGCGCAACCGACAGTCATAATAACAGAGCGCAACCGACAGTCATCATAACAAGCGCAACGACAGTCACCATAACAAGCGCAGCCGACAGTCATAATACAGAGCGCAACCGACAGTCATATAACAGAGCGCAACCGACAGTCATCATAACAGAGCGCAACCGACAGTCACCATAACAGAGCGCAACCGACAGTCATCATAAAAGAGCACAACCGACAGTCACCATAACAGAGCGCAAACCGACAGTACCCATAACAGAGCGCAGCCGACAGTCACCATAACACAGCGCAGCCGACAGTCATAATAACAGAGCGCAACCGACAGTCACCATAACAGAGTGCAACCGACAGTCCCCATAACAGAGCGCAGCCGACAGTCACCATAACAGAGCGCAGCCGACAGTCATAATAACTGAGCGCAACCAACAGTCATAATAACAGAGCGCAACCGACAGTCACCATAACAGAGTGCAACCGACAGTCACCATAACAGAGTGCAACCGACAGTCATAATAACCCGAGCGCAACCTACAGTCACCATAACAGAGCGCAACCGACAGTCATCATAACAGAATGCAACCGACAGTCATCATAAAAGAGCGCAACCGACAGTCATCATAACAGAGCGCAACCGACAGTCATCATAACACAGCGCAACCGACAGTCATCATAACACAGCGCAACCGACAGTCATCGTAAAAGAGCGCAACCGACAGTCATCATAAAAGATCGCAACTGACAGTTATCATAAAGGAGCGCAACAGGACAGTCACCATATTAGAGCGCAACCGACAGTCATAATAACAGAGTGCAACTGACAGTCACCATAACAGAGCGCAACCGACAGCCATCATAACAGAGCGTAGTCGACAGCCATCATAACAGAACGCAACCGACAGTCACCATAACAGATCGCAACCGACAGTCAACATAATAGAGCGCAACCAACAGTCATAATAACAGAGTGCAACCAACAGTCATAATAACAGAGCTCAACCGACAGTCACCATAACAGAGCGCAACCGACAGTCATCATAACAGAGCGCAACTGACAGTCATAATAACAGAGCGCAACCGACAGCCATCATAACAGAGCACAGCCGACAGTCACCATAACAGAGCGCAACCAACAGTCATCATAACAGAGCGCAACCGACAGTGATAATAACAGAGCGCAACCGACAGTCATAATAACAGAGCGCAACCGACAGTCATCATAACAGAGTGCAACCGACTGTCATAATGACAGAGCGCAACCGACAGTCATCATAAAAGAGTGCAACCGACAGTCATCATAAAAGAGCGCAACCGACAGTCACCATAACAGAGCGCAACCGACAGTCATTTTAACAGAGCGCAAACGACAGTCCTAATAACAGAGCGCAACCGACAGTCATCATAACAGAGCGCAACCGACAATTATAATAACAGAGCTAAGCCGACAGTCATCATAAAAGAGCGCAACCGACAGTCATAATAAAAGAGCGCAACTGACAGTCACCATAAAAGAGCGCAACCGACAGTCACCATAACAGAGTGCAACGATTGTCATAATAACAGAGCGCAACCAACAGTCATCATAACAGAGCGCAACCGACATTCACCATAACAGAGCGCAACCGACAGTCACCATAACAGAGCGCAACCTACAGTCACCATAAAAGAGCGCAACCGACAGTCATCATAACAGAGTGCAACCGACTGTCATATAACAGAGCGCAACCAACAGTCATCATAACAGAGCGCAACCGATATTCACCATAACAGAGCGCAACCGACAGTCACCATAACAGAGCGCAACCGACAGTCACCATAACAGAATACAATCGACAGTCATAATAACAGACCGCAACCTACAGTCACCATAAAAGAGCGCAACCGACAGTCATCATAACATAGTGCAACCGACTGTCATAATAGCAGAGCACAACCGACAGTCATCATAAAAGAGCGCAACCGACAATCATCATAAAAGAGCGCAACCGACAGTCATCATAAAGAGCGCAACCGACAGTCATCATAAAAGAGCGCAAGAGACAGTCACCATAACAGAGCGCAACCGACAGTCATAATAACAGAGCGCAACCGACAGTCATAATAACAGAGCGCAACCGACAATTATAATAACAGAGCGCAGCCGACAGTGATCATAAAAGAGCGCAACCGACAGTCATAATAAAAGAGTGCAACTGACAGTCACCATAAAAGAGCGCAACCTACAGTCATAATAACAGAGCGCCACCGACAGTCATCATAACAGAGCGCAACCGACAGTAATCATAACAGAGCGCAACCGACAGTCACCATAACAGAGCGCAGCCGACAGTCATAATACCAGAGCGCAACCGACAGTCATAATAACAGAGCGCAACCGACAGTCATCATAACAGAGCGCAACCGACAGTCACCATAACAGAGCGCAACCGACAGTCACCATAACAGAGCGCAACCGACAGTCACCATAACAGAGTGCAACCGACAGTCATAATCACAGAGCGCAGCCGACAGTGATCATAAAAGAGCGCAACCGACAGTCATAATAAAAGAGTGCAACTGACAGTCACCATAAAAGAGCGCAACCTACAGTCATAATAACAGAGCGCCACCGACAGTCATCATAACAGAGCGCAACCGACAGTAATCATAACAGAGCGCAACCGACAGTCACCATAACAGAGCGCAGCCGACAGTCATAATACCAGAGCGCAACCGACAGTCATAATAACAGAGCGCAACGACAGTCATCATAACAGAGCGCAACCGACAGTCACCATAACAGAGCGCAGCGACAGTCATAAACCAGAGCGCAACCGACAGTCATAATAACAGAGCGCACCGACAGTCTCATAACAGAGCGCAACCGACAGTCACCATAACAGAGCGCAACCGACAGTCATCATAAAAGAGCACACGACAGTCACCATAACAGAGCGCAACGACAGTACATAACAGAGCGCAGCCGACAGTCACCATAACACAGCGCAGCCGACAGTCATAATAACAGAGCGCAACCGACAGTCACCATAACAGAGTGCAACCGACAGTCCCCATAACAGAGCGCAGCCGACAGTCACCATAACAGAGCGCAGCCGACAGTCATAATAACTGAGCGCAACCAACAGTCATAATAACAGAGCGCAACCGACAGTCACCATAACAGAGTGCAACCGACAGTCACCATAACAGAGTGCAACCGACAGTCATAATAACAGAGCGCAACCTACAGTCACCATAACAGAGCGCAACCGACAGTCATCATAACAGAATGCAACCGACAGTCATCATAAAAGAGCGCAACCGACAGTCATCATAACAGAGCGCAACCGACAGTCATCATAACACAGCGCAACCGACAGTCATCATAACACAGCGCAACCGACAGTCATCGTAAAAGAGCGCAACCGACAGTCATCCATAAAAGATCGCAACTGACAGTTATCAAAAGGAGCGCAACAGGACAGTCACCATAATAGAGCGCAACCGACAGTCATAATAACAGAGTGCAACTGACAGTCACCATAACAGAGCGCAACCGACAGCCATCATAACAGAGCGTAGTCGACAGCCATCATAACAGAACGCAACCGACAGTCACCATAACAGATCGCAACCGACAGTCAACATAATAGAGCGCAACCAACAGTCATAATAACAGAGTGCAACCGACAGTCATAATAACAGAGCTCACCGACAGTCACCATAAACAGAGCGCAACCGACAGTCATCATAACAGAGCGCAACTGACAGTCATAATAACAGAGCGCAACCGACAGCCATCATAACAGAGCACAGCCGACAGTCACCATAACAGAGCGCAACCAACAGTCATCATAACAGAGCGCAACCGACAGTGATAATAACAAGAGCGCAACCGACAGTCATAATAACAGAGCGCAACCGACAGTCATCATAACAGAGTGCAACCGACTGTCATAATGACAGAGCGCAACCGACAGTCATCATAAAAGAGTGCAACCGACAGTCATCATAAAAGAGCGCAACCGACAGTCACCATAACAGAGCGCAACCGACAGTCATTTTAACAGAGCGCAAACGACAGTCCTAATAACAGAGCGCAACCGACAGTCATCATAACAGAGCGCAACCGACAATTATAATAACAGAGCTAAGCCGACAGTCATCATAAAAGAGCGCAACCGACAGTCATAATAAAAGAGCGCAACTGACAGTCACCATAAAAGAGCGCAACCGACAGTCACCATAACAGAGTGCAACGATTGTCATAATAACAGAGCGCAACCAACAGTCATCATAACAGAGCGCAACCGACATTCACCATAACAGAGCGCAACCGACAGTCACCATAACAGAGCGCAACCTACAGTCACCATAAAAGAGCGCAACCCACAGTCATCATAACAGAGTGCAACCGACTGTCATAATAACAGAGCGCAACCAACAGTCATCATAACAGAGCGCAACCGATATTCACCATAACAGAGCGCAACCGACAGTCACCATAACAGAGCGCAACCGACAGTCACCATAACAGAATACAATCGACAGTCATAATAACAGACCGCAACCTACAGTCACCATAAAAGAGCGCAACGACAGTCATCATAACATAGTGCAACCGACTGTCATAATAGCAGAGCACAACCGACAGTCATCATAAAAGAGCGCAACCGACAATCATCATAAAGAGCGCAACCGACAGTCATCATAAAAGAGCGCAACCGACAGTCATCATAAAAGAGCGCAAGAGACAGTCACCATAACAGAGCGCAACCGACAGTCATAATAACAGAGCGCAACCGACAGTCATAATAACAGAGCGCAACCGACAATTATAATAACAGAGCGCAGCCGACAGTGATCATAAAAGAGCGCAACCGACAGTCATAATAAAAGAGTGCAACTGACAGTCACCATAAAAGAGCGCAACCTACAGTCATAATAACAGAGCGCCACCGACAGTCATCATAACAGAGCGCAACCGACAGTAATCATAACAGAGCGCAACCGACAGTCACCATAAAGGAGCGCAACAGGACAGTCACCATATAGAGCGCAACCGACAGTCATAATAACAGAGTGCAACTGACAGTCACCATAACAGAGCGCAACCGACAGCCATCATAACAGAGCGTAGTCGACAGCCATCATAACAGAACGCAACCGACAGTCACCATAACAGATCGCAACCGACAGTCAACATAATAGAGCGCAACCAACAGTCATAATAACAGAGTGCAACCGACAGTCATAATAACAAGCTACCACATACATAACAGCGCAAACGACAGTCATATAACAGAGCGCAACGACAGTCATAATAACAGAGCGCAACCGACAGCATCATAACAGAGCCACCGACAGTCAATAACAGAGCGCAACCAACATCAACAGCGCACCAGTAAAACAGAGCGCAACCGACAGTCATAATAACAGAGCGCACCGACAGTCATCATAACAGAGGCAACCGACGTCATAATGACAGAGCGCAACCGACAGTCATCATAAAAGAGGCAACCGACAGTCATCAAAAAAGACGCAACCGACAGTCACCATAACAGAGCGCAACCGACAGTCACATTAACAGAGGCAAACGACAGTCCATAATACAGAGCGCAACCGACAGTCATCATACAAGGCAACCGACAATTTAAAACGAGCTAACCGACAGTCATCATAAAAGAGCGCAACGACAGTCACATAAAAGAGCGCAACTGACAGTCACCATAAAAGAGCGCACCGACAGTCACCATAACAGAGTGCAACGACATAATAACAGAGCGCAACCACAGTCACATAACAGAGCGCACCGACATCACATAACAGAGCGCAACCGACAGTCAAT
This sequence comes from Oophaga sylvatica, assembly GCA_033576555.1. Lineage (NCBI taxonomy): Eukaryota > Metazoa > Chordata > Amphibia > Anura > Dendrobatidae > Oophaga > Oophaga sylvatica. The sequence continues at coordinate 73,169 of JARQOD010000744.1, forward strand.
AACAGAGCGCAACCACAGTCACCATAAAAGAGCGCAACCGACAGTCATCATAACAGAGGCACCGACGTCATAATAACAGAGCGCAAACCGACCAGAATATAACAAGCGCAACCGACAGTCACATAACAGAGCGCAACCGACAGTCCAAAAACCCATAAACAGACCGCAACCTACAGTCACATAAAAGAGCCAACCGACAGTCACATAACAAGGCAACCGACGTACAATACAGAGCCACCGACAGTCACCATAACACAGCGCAGCCGACAGTCATAATAACAGAGCGCAACCGACAGTCACCATAACAGAGTGCAACCGACAGTCCCCATAACAGAGCGCAGCCGACAGTCACCATAACAGAGCGCAGCCGACAGTCATAATAACGTGAGCGCAACCAACAGTCATAATAACAGAGCGCAACCGACAGTCACCATAAACAGAGTGCAACCGACAGTCACCATAACAGAGTGCAACCGACAGTCATAATAACAGAGCGCAACCTACAGTCACCATAACAAGCGCAGCCGACTTTACCATAACCGATTGCAATGACAGTCACCAAAAAAAGAGCGCAGCGAAGACCGCCCCCCCAAGAAAACCCACCTAAAAATTTTCCCCCCTTTTTTTTCCCCCCCCCGCAAAGAAAAAAAACCGAAAAAAACCCAAAAACAATAAAAACTTTTTTTTTTGCAAAAACCAAAATTCCCCAAAACCCCTTTTTTAAAACAACCCCAACCCGTTGGAGGGGTAAGGTCCAGCTCTCCATATTACTTCAGAACCTTTTTTGGGATATTCCACCGACTCCCGGCCCCAAATTTTTCCCAAATCTTTCTCTTCCCCCCAATGCTGCACTTTTTTTTCATCAATTAAAACCCAAAAAATAAAAACCCTTTTCCAAACCAAAAAGGGCGGGCGGGTGGGGAACTCTGCTGAAAATTTCAAAAAGACCCAAAACCTCCACACCCCTTTTTAAAACCCCTAGGGAGGGATAAACACCCGGAAACCAACTCCCAAAAGCCGAACCAGGGTAAAATACAACCCAAAATTTAAACCCTTTCCTTTTGGGGCCACAGGGGAAACGAAAAAAATTTCAAATCCCCCCTTAAACCAACCAGGGTGGCCAGTCAGGGGGGCCCCCCCAAAAAAGGGTGGGCTCCACAGAAATGCCCTTAAAAAAACCTAATTTTTTTGCCCCCCTTTTTTTTTCCCCCGCGCAAAGAAAATACCGAAAACCAAAACAAAAACAACTTTTTATTGCAAAATCCAGAAATCCAAAACTCTTTTTTTTAAACAAAAAACCCCCCTTTTTTGGTTGGGTTTTAAGGGGCGCAGCTCCCATATTTTCTTCCAAAACTTGTGATGATAAAACCCCCGGACTCCCGCACTGTAAAACCCCGTCTTTTTCTTCCACCAAGGAGAAACGCCCCCCGAAAACCGCGACCCCCCCCCTCCCCCCAAAACCACATTTTTCCTTTTTCAATCCAATCCATTAAATTTTCCCACAGAAAAATATCAAAAACCCATCTCCGAAGAAAGTAACCCCCAACGGACGCAAAAGCCGGGATTATTACCTTCTAATTTTTCTAAGCCAAACAAAATACCTCCCTTTAAATTTTACAAAAAACTAATTTTCGGGTTCACTGTTTTCCTAGCCCCACTAAACCCACCCAAATCCCCGGGCCCCTTTCCAAACAAATCTTGGGAAATTTTTTCCCCCCATAAATAAAACCCCTCTTCGGGGAAAAAAACCTGTGAATTTTAAAAATAACAACTCTCATTACCGTAAGAAGCTCCACCTCTTTACTGTTCCCCCAAAACGTTTCCTTTCCCGCTGCAAACCATAAACCAGGGGTTTGCATTTTTTTCTTTTTGAAAAATGAAAACCCCCCTCTAACAACACTTTTTAAACCCCTTTTTAAAAAACCAAGAAAACCTCTTTCCCAAATTTCCCCTTCCCAAAATTTTAAAAAAACCCCCAAGGGCCTCCCCCCTGGGGGGCACCACCGCCTCTGCTCCGCCCAAATAACAAATGAAAACCCCCAAAAATCCCCACTCGGGTTTCCCGGGCACCAAAAAAAATAAAAAAAACAAAATTTAAATCTATCAATTTATTTAAACGTTAAAAAAAATTTCCCTTCCCCAATTTAACGGAAAAAAAAAAACCAAAAAGCCCCTTCCTATCCTCAATTTAATTTTTATCTTTTCCCAAACCCCCGCTCCGCCGCTCTTTTTTTTTTCTGCACTAATTCTAAATGAAAAGCAACAAAAAATCACTCGCCGGGGAAAGGGCCAAAAACAAACCAAAAAACTTTCTTATAATGATTTAAAAAAATGAAATTTTGTTAAACCCAAAGCCCCCCCATTCGCAAAAAAAATGGGGGGGGGCCCCCATTTTGGCCTAAATTCCAATTTTTGTGTTACAAAAGTATTGGGGGGAAACCGGGCCCGGGAATAGAGTCCCCAAAACAAAAACCCTAATCCCCTCCCCGTGGATCCCTTTTTTGCCCCCCCTTTTATTTTCCCCGAATAAAACCCCCCCTTACACAAAAACACATCTTAAACCAGGGCCCCCCCGGGGCCCGAACCCGGGCGAGCAAACACCACTACTCTTTTCGCCCCAAAAAAAAGCAACCCCCAAAAGCCCGGGTGAAAAACAATATTGACTCAAATTTGAACGCCCAAACTACCATTTGAAAATTCAAAAATTTTTAACAACAAAACCCCAAAAAAAATAGGGGCCCCCTCCCACAAAATAACCCCCTCGTCCATTTCCCCAAACCTTTTTAAAGCCTGACTCAACATAAAATTTTTTTGTTCCCTTTCCCAAACCCCCAACTTTAAAAAAAAAACCAAACCCGAAAATCTATTTCGACTGAGTGTTGAAGACCTCCCCTTTAGCATACAATTGCTGTACATATGCCAAAGTAACCCCTAGTCTTTACTCGCAAAAAGCACCCCACCAGAAAATTTTCCAAACCCAAAACCCCCCAAACCTTTTTGCCAAGCCTTTAAACCCAAAAGCATAAACCATGCGACGAAGCCCCGAAACTCATACACGGGATTAAAAAAACCCTTTCCCGGGAAATTTTTAAAAATAATCCGGCCAAATTTTTGTCCCCTCGTTGGCCCAAAAGGGGCGAGTCCCACCCCCAACTTCCCGAAAATTTAAAAAATGACAGTGAATCGGCCAATTTTATTTTTTGTACCTGGTACAAAAAACCCGCTTTGAAAACCAAAAATTCCCCCTCCCAAAAAAATTTTTAAAACTAGAAAACGGATCAACTTTTTTGACCGGAATTTTTCATGACGCAAAAGAAAACACCGCAAACCCTACAAATCTCATTTGCGGGGCCAAAACAAAACCCGGAACCTTAAACTTTTTACCCCATTAGGGTAAAAACCCCCCACCACCAATTGGGAAAAAAACTCAAAAAAAGTAAATTTTTAGTCCAACCCAAATTTTAAACCAAAACCCCCGGCCATCTTTTTTTGCACACCACGCTTTTCCCCAAAAACACTCCAAAACCCACCCCAAACCGGGCCCCATCTGCAAACAGGGGCAAAATCTTCACCTTTTTCCCAACTGTTTTTTGAAAAAAGACAAGGCCATTATACTTTAACCAAAAAACTCCCCAAACCCTTTAAAAACCCCAACAAAGGATACCCCAAACTAACCTGGGATGTTGGGGATTTTTATTCCCCGGGGTCGCCATGTCAATCTCCTTTTAAAAAAATATTCCCCTGGGCATTTCCCCCGCACGCAAAAAGCCAACAAAACCCTAAAAACCGCAAATTGTACCAAAATCACTTTTTTTAAATGGGTAAGAAACCATCTATTTTTCCCAAAAAACTTTTTAGACCCTTTTCCCACGGAAAACCCAAAAACCCTTTTTTTTTGAAACAAAATTTTAAAACCCCAAAAAAAAAAAATTAGTTACAGGCCCAACCCTTTTTTTTCCCTGCAAATGGCACACCAAACAACCCCATAATTTCCTGAACTTTTTTCCAAAAATTTATTTACAACTAAACGATTCCCCTTGGGGCCAACAAAAAAAAGTCATCCAAAAAAGTGTTTTTCCCTTTTTGGGAAACCCGAAACCCCCCCTTTTTACCCTTCCAAAAAACAAAATAAAAAAACCCAAAAAATTTTCAAGAAATGGAACAACCCATAGGGGGGCATGTATCCTTTAAAAATTTTGGTATTCCCCACAGCAAACCCCCGCAAATGAAAACCCAAACCGGGTGAAGGGTAATAAACCCAAAGGCAGAAGCAAAGTTTCCCACTTAGCCATTTAAAAACCCCCATGCCCTGGCCCCCCTAAACCCCCAACATACTTGATCAAAAAGACTCATATACCACGACACCCTTCACTACTAAAACCCATCATTTACTGAACCCCCCCTTTCGGGTGGGGACAGGTGAAAGTATTATTCCCAAAAATTTCCCCCGGAACTTTTTTTTGGGGGAAAATTTCCCAAGGGGAAAACCCCTAAAATTGGAAACTTGGGCAAGGGAAAGGGGCCCAAAATACTCCCCAAAACCCAAAAACCCTTCCCCAATACCTTTTGCTTCAACACAAGGTAGCTCCCTGGCCGACTTAAAAAAAAAACGAATAAGATTAACATTTTTAAAAATTTTGTAAGGGAAAAAAAATATCCATACCTAAAACCCACTCTCAATTGAGCTGCAGCTACATTATTTTTTTACCTTTTAAAACCCTGACCTTTCCCTCTCGTTTACCTTCACCGGGGCCCCTTAAATGCTTGTTGTGTTGGAAAGGGGTCCCCACAGCAAGGGTCCAAAATTTTTCCCAAATGCGCTTTAAACCCAAAAATTGGGAGAAAACTACTGTAAGGGGACAAAGTCCGGGTCGGAAAAGGGAAGTAGTGACTTTTTGGGTTTTCAGACTTTGATGGGAAAGGTCTGAGGGGTCCAAATTCCCCATTTGGAGAGCCTCTTATGTTTTCCTAAACAGTGGGAAAAACCCCCCAAAATGACCCCCCTTTTGGGAAAAAAGACCCCCCAAGGGAAATTTATCAAAATGTGTTTGGGGAGCACTTTGAACCCCAAAGGCTTCACAGAAGTTTAAAAACGCCCGCCGTAAAAAAAAAAATTATCCTTTTTTTTTCAAAAATGATTTATTTTTTTCCCCCCCAAATTTTAATTTTCACCAAGGGAACAAAGGGGAAAAAGAAAAACCCCCAAAAATTGTTGTCCCCAAATTTTTTCCGAGTACGCTTAAAACCCCAAAATTTGGGAGAAAACCCAAAAAAATAGGCCCACGTCGGGGGTCGAAAAGTGGGAAATAAGGACGTTTTGGGTTTTCAGACTTTTGGAAAAAAATTTTTTTTCGGGGTCATGCCCCCTTAAAGGGAGAAACCCCCCGTGTGCCTAAACAGTGGGAATCCCCCCAAGTGAAACCCCAAAATTTGGAAAAAATAATGGGGGGGCCCAATAACTTTTTCAAGATTTTTAGCTTAAAAGAAGCCCCCAAAACTTCACCGAAGTTTATAACATACAGCCAAAAAAAAAAAAAAAATCAAATTTTTTTTACAAAAAAATTTTTTTTTCCCCCCCAATTTTTTAAATTTTTCCCAAAGGGGAACAGAAAAATTTTTACCCCAAAGTTTTTTTGGGAATTTGTTCTTGAGGGACGCTGATAACCACAAATGTGGGGGAAAAATACGTTTGGGGCGCATGGCCCAACCAAAATTAAGGACACCCCTTTTACTTTTTTAACCAGAAATTGGGAGCAATTGAGAACAACCCCATTTCACAATTTTGGGGAGCCCCTGAAGTGCCCCAAAAAAGCAAAACCCCCCAATCCCAAAATCCAAACCCTAACCCCAACACCCACCCAATCCCCAATCCCAACCCAAACCCCCAATCCTAACTTTAGCCTCAAAACCCCCAAACCCCAACTTTAAACGCAACCCCCCAAACCCTAATGGGAAAAAGGAAAAAAATACATTTTTTAATTTTTTTTAAAATTTTTCCTTAAAAAAAGGGGCTGAAAAAAGGGGGTTTGAATTTTCGTTTAAAAAAGGGGGTTTTTAAAAGATTAAAAACCCGTCACTTCTAAAAGACCTTTTTATGGGAAAAAAAAATTTTTTTTCATCCCCCCACATTTTGAGAGCTAAAATTTTTTTTCAAATTTTTGGGCCCCCAGAGGGCATTTGGGGGTCTTAAAATTTTTTTGGTAACGGGTTTTACGTATTTTTTTGTTAAACCATTTTTTTAAAACCCGTGACCCTTTTTTTTATCGCTTTTAAAAATTTTTGGGTTTTTTTTTGGGGGTTTAAAGAACAAAAAACAAATTTCAGAATTTCCTTTTTGGGGGGCTTTTATACCTTTCCCGGGGTAGTAAAAAATTTATAAAAACCGTTTTATTCTTGCTTCCCGTACGAATTTCGGGGATTGGGCCCTAAAGTTTTCTTTTTTTTTTTTTTGGCGTTTTTTTACAATAAAAACAATTTTCAAAAAAAAATAATTATTTTTTTTGCATTTTCTTTAAATTTTGCGAGCTATAAAAATTTTTTATTTTTTCCCCCTTTTTAAAGAAGCCAAATTAAAGGCTCGTTTTTTTTGCGGGAACCCCAAAAAGACGTTTTTCACGTTTCCCAAGTTTTTGTTTATTTGGGCCCTTTGAACGCGTTTTTTCCACTTTTTGTTCGGGCGATAAGATTAAAAGCATTGATTTTTTTGCTTTTCATTTTTCTTTTAAAAGGTTTTACTAAAGGGGGAAAAATAGTGGGACAAATTTTTTTAAAGGGGGGGCGTTTCGGACGCGGCGAAACCAAATTTTTGTACTTTTTTTGTTTTTGGGTTTTTTAAAATTTTCATGAAGAAATGAAAATTTTTTGGGGAAAATTTATTTTTTTTTTTCCCTTTTTTTTGGAAATTTTTTACACCGGTTTTTTTTTTATTTTTTTAACTTTTTTACTTTGTCCCCCGGTGGGGCATTAAAATTAAAAAGGGTTTAATCGCTGGTCAAAAACACGTGCACAAACACTCGGGGAAACCCCGGGGTCACAGAAAAGTGGGTGCAGGCTTCCTACAGGAACCCGGGGGGCCATCTTTGGGTCCAGGGTCCTGCTGGAAAAAGGCCTACAGAACAGCTGATCACATCGCGGGTGTTTTTTGAGGGTCCCAGGGGGGCAACCCGGGAAACCCCCTCCCTGCGCGAAAGCTCCCCTGGCCCCCCGGGGAACCCCCCCGAAACATTCCGATTGCGGGGTGCCAGGGGTTTTTTTTAAGTTCCGGGAAACGGTCCGTAACCGCTTCCTGGCACAATTTCCTGGTCAGCAGTGAAATGGACGTGAAATTTAAAGGGCGGGGAAAAGAACATCCGAAGGCAGAAGGGGTAAAGGCTATGTGCACACGTTTTTAGGAATTTTTTTTGCGTTTTTTTGGCATTTTTTTGGCTGTTTTTCCGCTGCAAAAACGCATACAATTTAACCCCTCCTATTTGTTTTCAATGCATTCTGGCCCAAATTTTTTTTGGGACATGCTTACGTTTTTTTTTCTTTTTAAAAAAAAATGCATCGCGGGGAAAAAAAACCCGCAAATTTTTTTTTTTTTTTGGGGCCCCTGCGAATTTTTCTGCCAAAGGAATGCCTTGAACGCCACCCCTTTTTCCCCATGTGGGGCCCAAAAAAACCCCCCTGCGAAATTTTTCGGTTTTGTGCGGTTTTTTGGGACCCAGGGTTTTAAAAGGGAGGAGACTCCCCCCAGGCCCTTTTGGGACAAACCCATTTTAAAAAAAAAATTTAAAAAAAAAAAACGGGCCCCCATTCCCCCCCGCAGGGCCCCCCCCCCTTTCCCCCCCCTCCCCTTTCCCCCCCTTTTCCCCCCCCCCAAACCCATTTTCCCCCCGATGCACACACAAAAAAACCCTTTTTTGGGCGTAGCAGTCCCTTTTTTGCCCACTTTTCCCCGGGGGTTGTCGCCCCCGGCATCACTGGGAACGGGGGTTGGGGCCCGGGGGGATCGCGAGGGCCAGGGAAAGGCCGCGAGGGCCCCCCCGGAAAAGGGGGGAAAAAAGCCCCGATTTTTTTTTTTTTTTTTAATTTTTTTTAACATTTTTTCTTTTAAATATTGATGCCGGGATCAATATTTTAAAAAATTGCTTTTCCTTGTTTACAGAAAAAAAAAAAATTTTGGGAAAACCCTTTTGCCCGTAGGGAAAAAAAAAAAATTTTTGGGGGTTTTTAGCCCCCAGTGGGTTTAAACCTTTTTAAAAAGGGTAAACCCCGAAAAAAATGGGGAAAAAAATTTCAAGCTTTTTTTAAAAAATTCCCGGGTTTTTTTATCCCCGAAAAACCCCTTTTTAAATTTTTTAAAACCCCCCCTTTTCCCCCTTTCCTTTAAAAAAAGGGTCAACCACTGAGGAATCTCAACCCCCAAAAATTTTTTTTACCTTTCAAAACATTTTTTCCCAGTGTGACCAACCAAAAAAAACCCCCTTTTTCCCCCCGATGCAAAGATTTGCGGAAAACTCCCAGCATTGTGCAAGCTAAAACGCCCTTTTTAAAACCAAAATTTTTGCGGGAAAATACCAAAAAAAAAGCGTATTTTTTCCCCCCGGGAGGGAGGTGCCCCCATTGCCGGGGGAAAAAAAACCGCAGCAAAATTTTGGAAAAATTTTCCCATAGCCTAACACATACCAAAGAAAAAAAAATTTCCAGATACAGCAAAGATTTAGTTTTAAAAAAATGCCAAAATTTCACTTTTCCCCCCCGACTCACACAAAAAAAAATTTTTTTTTTTTTTTTTTGGGGGGGGGGCAGCTGTTTTTCAGATTTATCTTATTGAAGTGTGACGTCCCCTACTTATCCCAAATAAATACTACTACTTCAAGCAAAAGGTAAGGGGTTTCACATACAAAAAAGTTTTTTATAAAAAGCGCAACCACAATCAACAAAAAGCACAACCAAAAATTTTTTAAAAAAAACGCAACTGGGGGGTTTTTTTAAAAAAAGGGGGAACCCGGAACCCCTTTTATCATAACAGAGCGCAGCTGAAAGTCACTAAAAAAAGGGGGGATACCACTGGGGGGGAAAAAAAAAAGGGCCGTTTTCCCCCCCGGGAAAAAAAAACCCCGGAAAAATTTGTTTTTTAAAAAAGGGAAGCATTTTTTTTTCGTTTTAAAATCGCCCCAAGTTTTTTTTTCCCTCAATTTTCCATCTGTATGCAAAAAAATTTTTTAAAAAGAATTTTAAAAAAGAGCAGTTAAAACCCAATTAAAAAAAAAATGTAAAAAACACATTGGTTAAAAAAAAAAAAAAATCACACACGCCCTTTAAAAAAAATAAATTAAATTTTTAAAAAAAACAAATTTTTTTTATACCCTTTAAATTAAAAAACCTTTAATCCCCGCAAGCCCTTGAACTTCAAAAAAAAAGAAAAAAAAATAAAACAACATTATTCCTTTCCTATCTGGCGATCTGTCAAGTCCCCCCCCCTTTAATTTCCCTTTCCCCAAAAGGGGTTTAAATAAGCAAAGGGTAAGGGGCCCCAATATTTCCTTGCGGGGCTCAGCTGATAGCGCCGAATGAATGAGCTTAAATCCCGCTGACAGGAGAGGGTGTGAATTTTGAATGAACAAAATTGATTGGGGTTCCCCCCTTTTTACTTTAGGTCAGGTCACTGAAGGGGAAAAAAGGGGAATAAACAATTTAAACTCCATTCAATTTAAACTCTTCCCTCCTTCGCGGTAAAGAACTTTTTCATTCTTGGGTTTTCAGCTAGGGGACAGCATTAGCCCCACTTCAGCTGTTAAAACCCGTTAAAACCCTTTCTTTATTTGGGTTGCACCCCTTTGGACCTGACTGAGGGATCAGATTGTTAAAAAAAATTTTTTCTTTTTTATTTTATTTTTATTACAGGAAAAAGGGTTTTAAACAAGAAAAAAAAAAAATTGGGCCCAAAAAATGTGGGGATTATTTAATTAAAATTTCTTTTTTAAAAACTGTGGTTTTTTTGAATTTTTTTTAAACAAACAATATGGGTTTTAAAAATTTATAGTTTTTCCCAATTTACAGCTCTCAAATTAAAATTAAAAGGGGTTTTAAAAGGGCCCTTCAAATTTCAAGGGCTTTAACCCCAAAAATTTAAAACATTCGCCACCCCTACAGGTCCCAAAGGGAAAAAGACAGGCAAAGTGCCAGAAAAGGGCGAATCTAATTTTTGAGATTTGGGGCCCTTTTTTGGGGTGTCGGGGGGAATGTTATTAGCCAGGGGTTGGGACAAAAAAAAAGTACCCTCCCCAACAAATTTTTTCTTCCCCCACTTCGCTTTTCTTTGTCTGTCTTTGGGGGAGAAAATCCCCGTTAGCCCCCACGCAAAATTTTTTTTTTAACAATAAACACCTTTAATTTAAAACCCCTCTTTTCGGAAAAATTTTCACACCAAAACATTTTGTAATTTGGGGAACTTAAAAAAACCCTAAATCAAAAAAACAAGAAATTACATGGTTAACTTGGGAAACAATTTTTCAAAATTTATGTCGGCTTTTGTGATTTAAAAAAAACCGGGAAATTTAAATTTGCGGCCCAAAAAATGTAGAAGTGGGAAAGAACTATAAAAATAAATATAAAAAATGTAAGTGTCACAAAGACATGTAATAATTTTATATAAAATAAAAATAAATATTAATTTTATTTTTATTTATCTAGTTTTTTTTGTGAGCGTCAGGTGATTTTACAGTAGCCGGTGATGGGTTACCCCCCTTTTCAAAGGGGAAATGGGGCATATAAAAACGACAGCACTTGGGATTGGGGAAAAGCGTGCGTTTTTAAAAACGCACCCAAATTTACTTGCATTGGGGAATTTTCAAACCCCCCAAACGCTCAAATCGCAGCTTGGGTGCGATTTTTTTTTTTTCACCAAAAATTTTTTTTTGATTGGGGAAAAAAATCGCAAATGAAATTTACCAAATAATAACATTGGTCAGATTTTGATCCCATTTTTTTTCGCTGGAAATTTTCATCCGATTTTCGGCGGGCCCTTTATAATTTTGGCCTAAAAGAGCGCAACTGAAAGTTTACATAACAGGGCCAACCCAAAAGCATAAAAGACGCCAAAATTTAAAATCCTAAAAGACCCCAGCCCAGCACCATAAAAGAATGCAACGAAAAAAATCATCAAAAAAAGGGGAAACTGACAAATCGTAAAAGGGGAAAAAACTGACCGGGCATCAAAAAAGTGAAACGGGCATAAACGAAAAAAAACAACTGACCGTCATCATAACAAAGGAAACTTTACATTTTCGTAAATGAGGGCAACTTGGGCAGCCCCTCAAAACAAAAGCCAGGGCCCACAGTCACCATGAAAGACGCAATCTACAGTCATCATAAAAAAGAGCCCATCGGAAAAAGAAAAATGAGGGTGGCACCACCCCCATAAAAAACCCCCCTTTAATTTTCGGCAATTTAAAACATCCCGGGACAGGAGAGTCTCATGAGGAGTTTGAAGGACGACAACGTTCACTCAAATGGGGCTTCTAACGGGGCCCCGTTGGAAAAAAGGGAAATGAAAGGGTTCAAACCCTTTACGATTTAAAACTTCCCCCCTTTCCCATATCACCACAAGTTTGGCCCCATGAAGAAACCCTTTCCCTCCAGGGGGTTTTCACATTAAACGTTTTTTAAAAGCAAAACACAACGGGGCCCCATCCTAACCGGGATGTGGGCCCCGCCCCAAAGTTTAAAAATTGGGCGCAAGTTTAGCGTTTTCATGCCCATCCCCACGTTTTTCCCTGCGCTTTCTTAAATTTTTTTCTTTAAACGACTTGGGGCCCCACAAAAGCAACAAGTTGCAAATTTTTGGGGCCGGGCCCAAACCCCGTTTTAAAAAAGGGGCATGTTTTCCCCCCCCTCGCACACGGGGAAAGCCCAAAACAAAACCCTTTCAGTCTATTTGAACGCTGACGTACCTGTGACAAGGGGCCCCGCAGCGGTCAAAATACGCATGCGTTGTCCGATAAAAAAACATGTCTAAACAGGTTTAAAACCAAAACCCCCTAAAAAAAAGAAACAATTTTAAAAGGGGGATAGGTTTTAAAAAAAAAAGGGGGTTGGCAAATTCAGTCCACTACCAACAGCCCCCGATAAAAGAGAAGACAGCAGCCCATTCCAGCTTTTTTCTTTGGGCAAACTTGGGAAAATTTGGGTAATGTGCAAAAAAACCTAATGTTATTCTCTCTTTTTTTTTTTCAAAAAATTTGGGCAATGTTCCCTTTTTTATTGCAGCATGGGCTTTAGGGGACGAAATACTATCCGGGCCTGGTGAAAAAAGGGCCCAAGCAGGAAAGGGGGAAGTGAGTACCTTCCTTTCCCTACTGATTGGAAAATTTGCTGTTTGCAAAGGGGCACATTTGGCAAATTTTTTTTTTTTTTTTTCATCCACAACGTCCACGGGCAGCCCAAAAGAGCGGGGAGCAACCATTTCCCCCAGGCCCGTCGGGGAGGCGGGCCGGAAATTTTAGACTTTACAGAGTTTTAAATCTTTTTTTGCCCCTTTTCTTTTTTCTTTTTCCCGTTTTTTTTCCCATTCAATCTTGCTTTAAATTTTTTCTTTTTTTTCTATCTTTTTTATTTCCAAAACTTTTCCCAAAATTTAAAAATTTTTTCTTTCTTTTCTAGGCTCCACAACGGGGTGAGGAATTTGCCCTGGACAATGAAGCCCCCAATAAGGGGTTTTTCCCCGAGGAGTTCCCCGGTTTTGGTTACAGCCCCTGATCCAATGCAAATGGACAAAAGGTGGGTTTGGTTGGGTCTGTGGGAAAAGGAAAGGGGGCCGCAGCGTGATGGAGGGGGGGAACAACCCTCCCCCCCGTGTCCGAAAAGGAAATTTCGTTTAAATAAAATTTTAATGGTGATGGGTGCGCAGGGAAACCCTTTTGGGCCGGGGCACACAACCCGGTGTGATGCAATAAATTTCCCCTGAGTTTCCCAGCATCACACACAGTTTGGAACCCGGCCTACATTTCAAATTTTCCCAAAAATTTTTTTTTTAATTTTTTTACAGTGAAAAAAGGTCAAACCCCCTTTTTTCCCTAAAGAAGGAACGTTCAAAGGGACTTTTAAAGGGAGGGGAACCGGGTTTTCCCGTGGTGCTGCCCGCAAAAACCCACGGAAAAATACCGTTTAAACCCACGGGCTTTGGGGGTTTTTTAAGACCGTCCTTCCACCAAAGCGTAAGTAAATTTTTTTTTGAAAAGTATTGTTTTTTAAACCTGTGTTTTACTATTCCACGAGTAGGGCCCTTTTTAAAACCCTGGGTTTCCCGATTTTTTTTCTTTTTTTTTTTTTCAAAACACCTTGGGGCACCCCCTGGGAACCTGGCCTGGAAATCCCCTTTAAGAGCCCACCTCGGGCCCCCTCCCCCGCCAACCACCACCCCCAAGCACCTTTTGGGCGGCATCACAGCCAGCTTTGGGGAAAAAGGGAAAATGGTTTAATCAAAGGGTTTCCCCTTTCCCCAGGGCCCCCGCCACTGGTTTTGTTTTGGGGACTTCCCGCCCCCGGCAGAAGGCCTCTTTACAGGAATCTCAACATGAGTTCATTCACTTTTAGGGATGGGGTTTCCCCAAAAAAGGGCCCAAAATTCAAGGGGGACAAATGAATTAAGGGGGTTTTTTTCACTAAAGGAAAAACTCTTCCAGGCGTCAAACGGCGCCTTGAATCTTTAAAGCCGACCTCAACAGACCAGTGCACCATTTTTTTTTTAAAAAAAAATTTAGTTTGGGGGGGGGCGGGAAAACCCTTTGCCGATCTCCACTGACTGGTGCATAAAAACCAAAGGGGAAAAATGAAACCCCAAAAAGCTTAACAATGTAAAAAAAATTTCCCGATTTTAAATTAAAAACAATTATCAGAATAGAAAAAAACAGTATATAAAGCCCTTTGTAAAAAGCAAATTCATTGGGAGGAAAACCCCCAAACCCCCAGGGCAGAAAAAACCCCCCCGAAAAATCCCAAAAGAAATGTAATTTTCAACCGGTGAGAAGGAAAAATCCCTCAAAAATTTCCCCGGGGCATACAGTTAGGCCATAAAATTTGGACAAGACAACAAATTTTTCAAATTTGGTTTAAAACAAATTTCCACAAAGAATTTGAAACCCAAAAAAAACAAATGCAGTTGAATTTTCAGAAAATTCAGCTTTCAAAATTTTAGGGTATCCACATTAAAAAATTGGGTGAAAAAGGTTTTAAAAGGAAAATTTCAGCTCCAAAAAATTTTGGGCCAAAACCCCCGTTTTTTTAAAAGGGGCCCCAAAAAAAATTGGGCAATTTAAAAAAATTGTAAAAAAAATTTTCCTTTTTTTAGGACTTTTTGGGGTTTAAAAACCCTTTTTTACAATCTGCCTGAAGTCTTGAACTCAAGGACAACACCAACACGTGTTTCCTTCTTTTTTATGCTCTGCCAGGCCTTCCCAGCGGGGGTTTTTAATTTTTGTTTTTGTTTGTGGGGCCCATCTGTCTGAATTTTTAGTCTTTAACAAGTGGGAAATTTCATGTTCAAAAGGGGTTTTAGATCAGGTACGAAAATTGGGCCAAAACAAGAATATTCCACTTTCCCTTTTCTTTAAAAAACTCCCTGGGTTGCTTTGGCTTTTTGTTTTTTGGGGGCATTTTCCATCTGTAGAAGAAACGACACCAATCAGTTTGGGGCATTTGGCCGGATCTGGCACACAGAAGGGGTCTGAAAACCTCAGAAGTTTTATTCGGGCTGGATTTTTGTCCTTTTGTCCCCATCATTATAAACACTAGTTTACCCAGTGCCCTGGCAGCCATGGCATTCCCCCAAACCCTCACACAGCTTTCCGCCAAATTTTTTTAAAAAGGATTTTGTAAATTTTTGGATCATGATCTTTTTATAAATAATGCTTTTTAAATACTGCTATTCTATTCGAAATTATTAATAAAATCTTAATTTTATCTTTTCAATTTTTCAAACCGATTGCTTTATTTTTCTCCCCGGTGTATATTTAAAACTTGAAAC
>JARQOD010000744.1:88275-126520 GCA_033576555.1 Oophaga sylvatica
TGCCATTGATTCGTGATTTGTTTAACCAGTTAGTGGGGGCCAAGTGGTTCTCGAAAATTGATCTTCGAGGGGCATACAATTTGTTGCGCATGAAGGAGGTGGATGAATGGAAGACTGCGTTTAACTCTCCACTGGGTCATTTTGAGAATCTGGTTATGCCTTTTGGGCTTTCCAGTGCTCCGGCATTTTTTCAGAATCTTATTAATGACATCCTTAGATCGGCAGAAGTGTGGTTGTGTATTTGGATGACATTTTGATTTATTCACCGGATTTGGAGTCTCATTGTAGGAGTGTGCGTGAAGTATTACAGTTATTGAGTGACAATTCGCTTTTTGCTATGCTAGAGAAATGTGAGTTCGCTGTACAGAGACTTAGTTTTTTGGGCTACATTGTCTCCAGTGAAGGTTTTGAGATGGACCCGGTGAAAGTGCAAGCTGTGCAGGATTGGCCTAAACCTATTGGTGTGAAATCAATACAGAGGTTTTTGGGGTTCGCCAATTATTATAGAAAATTCATTAAAAAATTTTCTGTGATTGCCAAACCTCTGACCGATCTCACCAGGAAAGGTGCTGATGCGGTTCAGTGGACTACTGAGGCCATTGAAGCGTTTGTGTTTTTAAAGGAGAGGTTCAGCTCTGCTCCCATACTTATGCAGCCTGATGTGACTAAACCGTTTTTGGTTGAGGTTGATGCTTCTTCTGTGGGGGTCGGCGCGGTGTTGTCTCAGGAAAACACGGATGGAGTACATCCCTGTGCTTTTTTTTCAAAGAAATTTTCTGAGTCTGAACTAAATTATGATATCGGTAATCGGGAATTGTTGGCAATTAAACTCGCATTTGAACACTGGCGTCATTTTTTGGAGGGAGCGGAATTTCCCGTTCAAGTCTTCACCGATCATAAAAATCTGGTCTACCTTGATGCTGCCAAATGCTTGAATGCCCGTCAGGCTAGGTGGGCACTGTTTTTCTCGCGGTTTAATTTTACCGTTACTTACATCCCAGGTACTAAAAATGTTAAAGCTGATGCTTTGTCTCTCAGCTTTTCTCCTATGGTGGGTACTGAGGAGGAAAACATTTTGCAAGAGGGGGTTGTTATTGCTGTTTTGGACTCTGTGTTGGAAGATGAGATTCTTAAAGCACAGGTCAATGCCCCATCTAACACGCCGCATGGGAGGTTGTTTGTGCCTGGTACCCTGAGGAGAGATTTGTTTGTTGAATGTCATGACTCTCGGTTGGCAGGTCATCCTGGAATCTCTGAGACCAAGAGACTTGTGGGTCGCAGCTTTTGGTGGCCTGGATGGCAGAAGGAAGTCATTAAGTGGGTGCGTCAATGCACTGTGTGTGCTTGATCTAAGTCTTCTCATACTCCTGCTGCGGGGTTGCTTTGCCCTCTGGAGGTCCCTAGTTCACCTTGGACACATTTGGCTATGGACTTTATTACTGACCTTCCCCCCTCTGAGGGTTTCACTGTCATCTGGGTGGTCGTGGACCGTTTTAGCAAGATGTGTCACTTGGTTCCTTTCATCAAACTGCCCTGCGCTAAGACTCTCGCTAAGGCCTTTGTCAAGGAAATTGTCAGACTACATGGCGTTCCTACTGACATTGTTTCCGATAGGGGACCTCAGTTTGTGGCTCGTTTTTGGTGCGCCTTTTGTGACAGGTTGGGAGTTCAATTGTCGTTTTCATCCGGATATCATCCTGAGTCTAATGGCCAGACAGAAAGGAAAAACCAGGATGTTGAGCAGTTCTTGCGTTGTTTTGTGACTGATAATCAAGAGGGGTGGTCTGAGTTTCTGCCACTTGCTGAGTTTGCTCTTAACAACCATACATCCGCTTCTGCTGGTTGTTCGCCTTTTTTTTATTGTACTGGGAGACATCCGTCGTTTGGGTCATTTTCCAAGTTGGGATCGGCTGTACCTGAAGAGGAGAATTTTTCTGGTGATTTGGAAAGAGTTTGGACTGATGTGCGTGGTAATCTTCAGGAGGCTAACAAAAGATCCAAAGTGTATTTTGATAGAAAACGACAAGAGGTTTTGTTTGCTATTGGTGACATGGTTTGGTTGTCCTCTAAGAATCTGCGCTTGAGGATTCCGTCTAAGAAATTGGGTCCCAAGTTTGTAGGGCCCTTTAAGGTGCTTCAGGTTATTAACCAATCTGCTGTTAAGTTGGAGCTTCCTACCTCCTGGAAGATTAATCCGGTGTTTCATGTTTCTCTGTTGAAAAAAGCTGAGGTCTCAGATGGAGACGTCTCGGCCACTGTTCCCCTGGTGGTGGAGGACGGGCAATATGAGATTTCCCGCATCCTAAATTCTAGACGGTATAGAGGGAGTTTGCAGTACCTCGTTGCTTGGAAGGGTTATGGACCCGAGGATAACTCATGGGTGAGGGCGGATGATGTTTCTGCGTCTAGACTTGTCGGAGCGTTTCACAAGAGGTTTCCGGATAAGCCTAAGTCCTAGGGGATCCGGAGGATCCTCTTAGAAGGGAGGGTACTGTTAGAACCCTCTTGTTAGGTTTTTTCAGTTTGCTGGTCACATGACCTTTTTTCCCTATTTAGTCTGGCTCCGCCCCTCTGGCTTTGCTGGACTTCATTGTATTATCTACTCTTAAGCTAGCCGGGTGCTTAGGTACCTTACTCAGTCAGTTTTGCTTGATCTTAGGATCTCTAAGTAATTTGTTTTCTGTTTAATTATCCCTGCTACAATTTCTGTTAGAAGGTGTCCACCTTTTCTCCCAGTCCCTAGAACTTGTAGGGATTCCTCCCTCGCAACTATAGGTCTTTGTTCAGACTAGCTGAGGACTTTAGCGGGTCTGGTCGCAGGATCAGGTTCCCTGTTACATCGTAGGGATTCAGCTTAGTTTTATTGTAGGGACAGAATTCCCATCTTTTCTTTAGTGCTTGTAGCAGATCATAACAACAGGAGGTCCCCAAGCACCAGGTCCCCAAGCCAAAGGAGGTCCCCAAGCCATAGGAGGTCCCCAAGCACCAGGTTCCCAAGCCAAAGGAGCTCCACAAGCACCAGGAGGTCCCCAAGCCACAGGAGGTCCCCAAGCACCAGGTCCCCAAGCACCAGGACCTCCAAAAAAAGCACAAAAATTGGACGAAGAGTCCATAAAAAACTAAAGACTTTCATCCTCCCTCCCCTCTCACCTCCCAATGTGTCTGACCTGCTGCCTTCTCCCACCACTTTTGTCGCCCCTTCCCCTCAAACCCCTTCGTCGCCCACCCAAAGTCAATCCTTCTCCGTCCACACCCCCAAGTTACCCCCATCTTCCCCCAAACGTCGGCCCCATTAAGTGAGTGTGTCTTGTCCAATAAATGTACCTTTTTATTCCCCAACTGTTTGGTTTAATTGTGTCTTTTGCCACCTACACACACAGTGCCGTACACACACTGCGCCGTACACTTTGTGATTTTGCCACCACATAGCTCGAGTACTGACACATGCTTCTTGTGTCAGTCCTGGAGCTATGTGTTGTCAAAAACACAAATATATCACTTGTATTTTCACCACCAGTCTCTTCAGTCTCCAAATATTAGTAGACTGAATAGAGCATGTTGGTGAGAGCAAGGCATATCTATTCTCACCTTGCCAGGTATCATAAAGAGTGAATTGAGGATGGTGTGTTTTGCCCATCAATATTTCACTGTTTGTGACACAAGGCCAGGGGATTGTAGATACACCTTGTAATTAACCACATCCTCTATTCAGTGTGTGGTGAATAAACTGAAGAGATGATGGAGAAAATACACGTCATATCTACAATCCCCTGGCCTGGTATCATAACTATCACACCTGGCCAGGTGACTATAGCTATGAGTTGTCATCTGCAGCGTCGCTTCAGTCTGCATTATCTATTGCCCGCAGACTGGAGAGATGCTGGTGGTTAACTCATATGTGTATTCACCTGCCCAGGTGTCATTAAATTTTGAAGTCAGGATGATTTTTTTTTGGCATCCTCATTTCCACATGACTTCAGGCCAGGGGATTGTAGAAGTGGTATATATATATCATCTCTCCGGTGTGCGTGCATACTGAAGCCACAGTGGAGATACTACAAAGAATATCTATACTGTTATGGTCAGGTGTCATAAAGAGTGAAGGATGCTATTGCATCCCAAAATCACTATTTGTAACATCAGGCCAGGTGTAAAATATTTGTTGTATCTCCACCGTCACTGCAGTATCTCCACCGGCGCTGCAATCTATTTGAACACAGACTGGAGAGATGATGAAGGTCATACAACTTTTCTCTGTAGACTCACCTGGTAGGAGTACTATGAAAGTCATGATGCACAAAACACAGCATCCTGACTTCACTGGGACACCTGGGCAGGTGATTATTGTATTTGAGTGTATAAAAACAGAGTGCACTCGGTACAGGTATCAAAACAGGTTTTTTATTAACATAAACACAAGAAAACAATTTTATTACACCATTTGTTCTTGCCATTCCACATGTCCCACATCAGATATAAAGTAGGCTGCAAATTGGTCCCTCATTTGGCCAACTTCAACTGATAACCTGAGAGGGTGCTGAATGCATTCAGGTAATGGGTTGACAGATGGTTCATCTAGTTCAAAGGTAGGGTGCTCTTTAGCCATCACAAAATTGTGAAGAACCACACAGGCTTTCACCACCTCATCCACAGTTTCAAGTTTCAGATTAATGTCTGTGCCAAGAATGAGCCATCTGGACACAAGAATCCCAAAGGCACACTCTACAGTTCTTCTGGCCCTGGTCAGTCTGTAATTAAAGATTTTTTTGGTGTGGTCCAAGTCCCGGCTAGAGTATGGTTTCAACAGGTTTGTACACATTTGAAAGGCCTCATCACCAACCATTACAAATGGCACTGGCGGACCTTCAGTGTTGGGAAGAGGCCGTGGCAGGGGGAAATTAAAATGGTTGCCATACAACCTACGGCCCATGTCTGAGTTCTTAAAGGTCTGAGAGTCATTGCCCCGGCCAAATGCCCCAATGTCCACCGCAATAAACCTGCAGTCTGCATCGGCAATGGCCATGAGTACCGTAGAAAAGTACTTTTTATAATTATAGTACTCAGAGCCACTTCTTGGGGGTTTAGTTATCCTGATGTGTTTACCATCCACCGCTCCCAAACAGTTGGGGAAATTGCAGACTGTCAGGAATTGATCAGATATTTCAATCCACTTTTCCGTGGTGGGCAGGGGCATAAATTCAGGACAGAGAACGTCCCACAAAGCCCGGCAGGTGTCTGCAACTATTCCCGACAAGGTGGAGATTCCAAGCCGGTACTGGAAGTGGAGTGAAGAGATGGTCTCGCCAGAAGCCAGGAATCTGCAAAACAGAATAAGAAAAATTGTGATTGTCTAGGCTTTGGCAAAACACTGACATGAAAAATAAATCTGTACATGGCAGAACTATAATTCTGCAGGCTTTTAGTAAATGGCAGAACGAAAAAAATACACGCATTGGTTTAATATTACGTACCGTAATGTGACTAGGAGCCGTTCCTCTGGAGGAATCACACGACGGAGCTGTGTGTCCTGTCTCCGGATGGCTCCTTCAACACGAGCAACTAAAGACATGAAACTTTCTTGGGACATCCGTGTATAGTCCAAAAATTTCGCCGGGTTTGCCTGGAGCTCGCTGAAGAGAGTGGTACTCTCCACGGCTCTCCCGGACTTCAATAATGGGATGTCTCCAAAAAAGCCGCCGCTGCCGTCTTCACTGTCTCTTTCTCTCCCTTTGTTGCTGGCAAGCAAAAGATAGAAACAGTGCGATGTCCAGATCCAAGTTGAAGCGAAAACTCTCCCAACGCAGATCCATGGTGACACAGGAAACAGCAGCAAAATCTGAAGAATTCAGCTGAACACAGGGTCTATTTAAAGAAGTCCCATGACACTCACCCACTGGTGTCCCATTGGTGGCGCAACCGACAGTCATCATAAGAGCACAACCGACAGTCATCATAAGAGCACAACCAACAGTCATCATAAAAGAGCGCAACTGACAGTCATCAAAAGAGTGTATCCGACAGTCATCATAAAAGAGCACAACTGACAGTCATCATAACAGAGCGCAACCAACAGTCATAAAAGAGCACAGCTGACAGTCATCATAAAAGAGCGAAATTGACATTGTAAATGAGCACAACTGACAGTCATCATAACAGAGCACAGCCGACAGTCACTATAAGGCCAGTCTCACACGTCCAGATTTTTCCGGTACGTGAAGAAATGGTCCCGGAGCTATCCGTGTCCGTGTGTCCGGGTGTGCATGTAGGCCATGCGTGTGTCACCCGTGTGCTGTCCGTGTGTCCATGTTTATCGTCCATGTGCTGTCCGTGTTAATACGTATCACACACAAAGGTTTTGAGGTCCATATGAGGGGTTAAGGCATTAATTAAAGGTTTGGAACATGCAAAGGTGTGATCCATTAGTGATTATGTGTTAATACAGTTCCTAAAAAGTTTTGGACAATGACATATCATCTTTGTGCTGTGTGTTAGGTCTCCTTTGGTGTCACAAATATGTCTAGTGACAATGAGACGTTGTTGTGGTTGGCATGGCTTGTGTCACGTCAGTTTGGGGTTCGCCACCATATGTTTGATGAGGAATCACGGCTGCAAAAGAGGCTATGGGTTCACCCTCTACTCTTGCTACGTGGGGCATATGGTCATTTTTTCAAATTGTACAATGAACTTCGCAGATACCCGTGAAGTTTGTTGCTTTTTGTCGTCTTTCCATTCCCGGCTTTGACAACATATTTCATGTTTTGCGGCCTTACCTTCTCAGACACGACACCTGCATGTGACTAAGCATTTCTCCGGGGGAGCGTTTGCTAGTAACCTTGAGGTAATTTTTTTGTGCTAAACATGATATTGTGACCAATCACGTGCAAAGCATCGTTGTGGGTTAAGTGGTTAAATGTCTAGTGAGTAATGTTTATTAGGTTATACAATGACCATAATAGTAACTGCAAAACATGTCTTTGTTAACCATTGGCATACAAATAAAGCCAAACATACAGTTTGGATATCTATTCTTACTAACAATCAAATAGTAGGGCCCACAACCAAAATATTTACATGGCCACATTGTGAGAATTCCATTATAAGTGACACCTGTGTGTAGCATTAATGGGTGTGGGTTATATTGCACAAAACATATATTTTATGTTGATGTGTGCTGTATTACCTTCACTATGTACAAATTGTTTGATTTATCAACATAATCCCCAATTTATGGTGAATGTTACACATCCAAAATATGGTTTTTGTTAACAGATTCCTGGCTACTGGTCACTCATATTCTTCCCTCCATTTTGAGTTCCTCCTTGGCACGTCAACCATATCTGTGATTGTGCGCTCAACCTGTGATCTGATTTGGGATAAGCTAAAGAGCCGCCTCATGCCTCAGCCAACCACACAAGACTGGTTGAGGATTGCGCAGTGTTGTGACTGTGTTGGAGATGATGTCGGAGCTGAGGCTCCCTCCTGTGGTTGCTGAGGGTATTGAACCAATTAAGGAATGGGTGTCAGGTGGGGCTGACTGACCTGATATAAGTGAGCTGAACTCCCATGATCCTCGCTGGTAATCAATTGTTGCTTCCAGGTCTTTGTTGGAATTTCAGCTTGCTTTCCTGCTATTATTCAGATAAGTGACTTTCTGTTTTTTTTTCTGTGGTTGGATTTTCCTTACTTTTTGCAGTCTTGCCTTGGACTTCAGCTGGGTCCCCTTTGGAGGCTTGCGCTGCCCTCTGTTCTCATTTTGTATTTGCACTTGTTCACTGTTCCATTGATATTTTTTATTGCTGGGTAGCTGTGTGTCACACCAGAGATCTGATATAGGTGGTCGAGATCGTGTGGTCTCAGGTTTTTTGTAATCAGAAGTGCTGGTATTTTTATTAGGGTTTTTCTGGGTTGCAGACAGAATTTCTCTCCTGTACTTTATTTTCTAGACAGATTTTGGCCCCAACATTTGCTCATTCTATTTTCTGTCTGTGTTCGTGTTTTCCTCTTGTCTAACCGCCATTAACTGTTTGGGGGCTTCCTATTTCTTTGGGGGCTTTACTTCGGGGCAGTTAGCTTTCCTCTTTCTATCTTCAGGTGTAGCTAACTCTCCGGCTGTGCCGAGGCGTCTAGGATCACCGTAGGTACGCTCCACGGCTACTTCTAGTTGTGCGGTTAGTTTAGGGATCTGCAACCCATTAGGTTCCAGCCTCTCTGGTGTCTTGCTGCTTTGGCGGTATTTTGCTCCTGTCCTCCTCAACTACCAAATTATAACAGCCCAGAGTTTCATGGAAGACACTGAGTTCCCAAACTGCATTGGTGCCCTGGATGGTAAACACATTCGTAGCAAGAAGCCGCCAAACTCTGATTCTCGCTTTTTTAATTATAAAAAAATTTTTTACGCTGTGCTGCTGGCTGTGGCTGACAGCAACTACTGTTTTGTTCTTGCTGACATTGGGGCATATGGGAGTGCCTCTGATGCTCGCATCTTTAGAGCTTCCAGATTAGCTAGGCGACTTGCTGACACTAATTTAAATCTGCCACAACCATCTTTGCTTCCTGGTGCGTCAGGCCCACCTGCACCATTTATCATGGTTGCTGATGAGGTTTTGCGCTCTCAAGGCATGTTCTTCGACTATTTCCACGTCGAGGTTTGGACAACCGGAGGAGAATTTTTAACACTCGACTGATGAAAGCCCGTCGATTGGTTGAGTGTGCTTTTGGAATTTTGACTTCAAGATGGCGTATTTTTGAAACTCAAATCCAAATGCATTGAGCAAATGTCCAGGCAGTCATAAAGGCTACCGTTATTTTGCATAATTTCTGACGACAACAAGAACCATCCTTGGATGATGTTGATGATAGGAGAGTGGTTAATGTGGCATTACCAGAGGAAACAGCATGCTCCCAGAGTAGCTCATTCTGCCCTTCTAGTCAAAAATAATTTTGCTGACACCAGAGGGTAGTGTGCCATGGCAAATGGAGGAGGACAACTATTGTTACACTTAAATATGTATTCTGGGCCAATTTTTTATTTTTATAGTATATAATTTTATTTGGCCTTTTATAACAAATTGGTTAGGGACTCGCAAGGCAATAGGACCCTTGACGTGGGTTGCGAGCTGACATTTGATGTGTGTCATGTATAGTGTACAGTTCCTATAGCGTCTTGTGCTTGGGTGCGAGGAAAACACAGGAGACATAGGTTGAAATGAAATGACTTGTATTACTTCATACAAGCATGCTGAAAAGTTCACACAGTTTGCAGGAACAGCAACAGGAGACACAGCAGGCCAGAGTAACTTCAAGCTCTACAATAACTCTCCAAAGCAGGTTCAGGATCTCTTCTCTGTACCGTAATTCCTCTGCAAACATGGATTCACCAAACAGCAGGTTTCCAGAGTCCAAAAGTGTTCCAAGGTTCCTCAGTAGGGAATAGCTGGAGTACAAGTCCAAGGCTTCCAGGAGTCAGGTCACAGACTGACTGAGGCTTGATTCAGGAGCACTGATTGTTCAGCTGAGGCTGCTTAAGAAGCAAGAGGGAAGAATCAGGGCGGGAACATGAAAACTGGAAACTCCATATTAACTGAGGGCAAGAGCTGCAGAAAGACAGAAAGCAAAATGGCCGACGGAAAACTGAGTTTCAAGGAACATGTCAACAGAGACAAAGAACCTTACATTACTCCCCCCTTAGGGACAACCTCCGGATGACCTCAGACCAGGCTTGTCAGGGTACCTCTGATGAAACTGGCGGAGCAGGCGAGGAGCATTTACATTATTGACTGGTTCCCATGAGTTGTCCTCCACTGGGTAGCCCTGCCATTTAATCAAATATTGCAACTGATTTCTGTACAACCTGGAATCTAGAATCCTTTCCACCATAAATTCTTCCTGACCATCGACCAGCACTGGGTCAGGGCAAGGAGAAGAACGTCCAGGAAACGTATTGGGTGTTGCAGCCTTTAGTAGGGATACATGAAAGACAGGGTGGATTCTCATAGTTCTGGGTAGTTGAAGACGACAAGCAACAGCACTTATAATCTTATTGATCTTATAAGGTCCAATGTACTTATGTCCCAATTTAGACGATGGAATCTTTAATTTAAGATTTCTGGTTGACAGCCAGACCAAATCTCCTACCTTGAAAGCTGGTGCAGGTTTACGAAATTTATCTGCTGCTTTCTTGTACCTTTCCTGAGCCAATTCTAGATTTTCCTTTAGAAGATCCATATTCTTTTGTAAAGAAGTGATTCTTTCAGCCACTGCCGGCAAGGGCGTATCTATGGGAAATCGAGGAAGAATGTTAGGATGATAACCTAGATTGGAGTAAAAA
Source organism: Oophaga sylvatica (assembly GCA_033576555.1). Classification (NCBI taxonomy): domain Eukaryota; kingdom Metazoa; phylum Chordata; class Amphibia; order Anura; family Dendrobatidae; genus Oophaga; species Oophaga sylvatica. Next base: position 98,603 of record JARQOD010000744.1, read on the forward strand.
GGAGACTGCTTAGTGGAGGTGCTCTGAGAGTTGTTATAAGAGAACTCAGCCAGTGGAAGTAGATCCACCCAATCATCCTGTAGGTGGCAGATAAAACAGCGGAGATACTGCTCCAGGGTCTGATTGGTTCGTTCTGTCTGTCCATTAGTCTGGGGATGAAAAGCAGAAGAAAGGTTTACTTTAATGTCCAATGCTGCACAGAAATTTTGCCAAAACCTTGAAGTGAATTGTACCCCTCGATCCGAAATGACCTCATCCGGTACTCCATGTAAGCGAAACACATTCTTAATCATCAAGTCTGATGTCTGTTTTGCAGTGGGTAAGCCGACACAAGGGATAAAATGAGCTGCCTTTGTTAGACGGTCAACCACCACTAGAATGGTGTTCTTCCCTTGAGAGGTTGGTAACTCCACAATGAAGTCCATAGAAATGGATCCCCACGGGCGGGACGGGGTGGGAAGAGGTTGCAACAGACCAGTTGGTGAGGAGCGAGGTGTTTTGCATCTTGCACAGACTTCACATGAAGTGACATAGTTTAAGACATCTTTCCTGTAAGTGGGCCACCAAAAGAAACGAGAAAGAAATTCTTGTGTCTTTAGAATTCCCCTATGCCCGGCTATCTTGGAATCGTGGATGAGTTGCAATACTCTCAATCTGACTGTTTCAGGTATATACAGACGTTGTCCCTGAATCCACACACCATTCTTAAAGACAAGACTTACGTCCCTTGGGGGTTGAGCCAACAAAGAATCCGCATGGTATGCTTCCTTGATGTCCTTAAGTAGGTCTTGATTATGAATCACTCCCAGGAATCTAGAGTCAGGAAGAATAGTCTTAGGAGGAGTAAGTGGACGTGTCTCTGCTGAATGAATCCTAGAGAGTGCATCAGCCTTTCCATTGCGCGATCCTGGTCTATAAGAAATGACAAAATTAAATTGGTTTAGGAAAAGATTCCAGCGAGCCTGGCGAGGAGTCAGGCACTTAGCCGACCTGATAAATTCAAGGTTACGATGGTCTGTCAGGACGACTATTTGCTGTGCAGCTCCCTGAAGAAGGTGTCTCCATTCCTTGAAGGCGGCAATAATGGCCAACAATTCTCTATTGCCCACATCGTAGTTCCTCTCGCCGAAGACAACTGCTGGGAAAAGAAGGCACAGGGATGCAAGACATTCTTCTCACCTGTTCTCTGAGAGAGTATAGCTCCAACGGCACAGTCTGAAGCATCCACCTCAATTATGAAGGCAAGCTCGGGGTTGGGATGTACTAAGATAGGTGCGGTGGTAAATTTATCCTTTAAACAGGAAAATGCTTCCTGAGCTTGCGGGGTCCAGGAGAACCTAGACTGTTTCGGGTAAGTTGGGTGATAGGTGACACTACCTCAGAAAAATTCTTAATGAAACGTCTATAGAAGTTGGCAAACCCGATGAAACGCTGCACCTCCTTCACATTTCTAGGAATTGGCCAATCCTTGATGGCTTTGGTCTTTCTTCCATCCATACTAATCCCTTGCGTAGATAGTACATACCCCAGAAATTGAATTTCGGTCCTATGGAATTCACATTTTTCAAGTTTGATGTAGAGATGGTTTTGTCTTAGGCGTTCTAAGACCATTCTCACATGTCCATGATGTTCCTCTGTGGAGTTAGAAAAAATTAGAATATTATCCAGATAAATCACCACAAATGTATCTAGGAGATCCCTAAAGATATCATTCACGAAGTGTTGGAAAGTGGCTGGGGCGGTACTCAGACCAAAAGGCATAACTAGATATTCAAAGTGTCCATAGCGTGACCTGAAAGCAGTCTTCCATTCATCCCCAGGTCTGATACGGACCAAGTTATAGGCCCCACAGAGATCCAGTTTAGAGAAAATTTTGGCATGCCGCACTCTCTCCAACAACTCAGGGATTAAAGGCAATGGATAATGGTTTCTAATAGTAACCTTATTGAGTTCCCTATAGTCTATGCAGGGTCTCAGAGATCCATCTTTCTTCTTCACAAAGAAGATGGGTGCACCTGCGGGAGATGAAGAGGGGCGTATGAAGCCCTTGGCTAAATTTTCGTCTATATAATCCTTCAAAGCTTTTAGCTCGGGCCCCGCTAGGGGGTAGATCTTACCAAAAGGTATCTCGGCTCCGGGTAATAATTCAATTGGACAATCATATGGACGGTGAGGAGGAAGCTGATCAGTGTTCTTCTTGTCACATAAATCGTCATAGTCCTGGTATACAGCTGGTAGTTCAGGGACTGACATGGTTCCTTTAGGAACAGAGCAAGCTGAAACTCCTTGACTCATCTGTTTCTCCGGAAAGTGTAATTCCTTGGTCTCCCAGTTAATCGTAGGATTCTGCGCCTGCAGCCATGGTAGCCCTAGAATGATGGGAAAGTGGGGAGAAGAGATAAGCAAAAAAGACATTTTCTCCTGATGATCTTTACCCATAAGGACCCTCAAAGGCTCTGTTTCTTGATCCACTGGTCCAGAAGTCAGTAGAGAGCCATCCACAGTCTCCATCTGTACTGGAGTAGCCTTCTTCACTGAACGTATCCCCTGTTTCAGAGCAAAGGAGATATCCATAAAATTTCCACTTGCTCCTGAGTCGATCATAGCAGAGCTAGACACCCAGACTGAGTCAACCCAGAGTTTGATGGAAAGGAAGCAATGAGAATTGTTTCTTTTACAACTCAGCTGGGACACCGCTGAGGAAACTTGAAAAATTGCAGCGTTTATACCGTCATCGTCCCCAGAACTAACAGAGTTTAAGTCCGAGAAATCAAGATCTCTTGCAGCAGATCTCTCTGGAGCCTGAGGCTCGGACATGACAGAGCTCCTCTCGCAACACTCACAGTGAATGACTGCTGCAGTAGTCTTACGAGAACGGCTGGGGCAGTTTATAATGAAGTGCCCTGACTTACCACAGTAGAAACATAGATTTTCCTTTATACGATGTTCTTTGCGTGCATCACTAACCCGTCTTTGTAAAGAGTCCACCTGCATGGGTTCAGGTTCTGGTTCCCTTGTGATCCTACTCAAAGGTTCCTTAGCTGAGGAGGGAGGTAGTAAAAGGTTAGTGCGATTATTTTCGAATCATCTCTCTTGTCTGCGTTCAGTCAGACGAGCATCAATACGGATACAATAGTTAATAAAGTCACCTAACGCAGTGGGAGGGTCGGCACGAGCAAGTTCATCATTAATCAGTGGAGACAACCCTTTCCGAAAAATAGATTTTTTAGCGGAAGTGTCCCAAGTGGTATCAAGAGCCCATCTCCTGAAATCCAGGGCATATTCGGCTACTGAACGCTTACCTTGGCGCAAAGTTAACATGGCTGCTTCAGCTGTTGCACCTCGATTGGGGTCATCAAACACCTGCCCCATGGCTGAAATAAAGGCATCAAGGTGATTCAAACAATCATCCTCAGTCTCAATCAGAGGGTTTGCCCACATCAAAGCCTTATTGGTAAGCAACATGATTATAGTAAGCACTTTGGATCGTTCAGTGGGAAATTGTGAAGCATGTGCAGAGAAAAATAAATTGCATTGATTAATAAATCCCCTGAATTTCTCACGTTCACCGCCAAAACAAAAAGGAGGTAATTTGGGGATCCCAGAACTTGGGGTTATGGCAGGAGCCTGGGCTCGTTCCTCTAGAGCCTCAATCCTGGCTCGCAATTCCTGGGTAGTCTGTCCAAACACTTGCAAATTATGATTAGTGAGGTCCTGTAGGCTTGCAAAACGGGTTTTTAAAGTCTGTACATCTGAAAGGATTGTATCAGTCACTCCGCAAAGTTCCTTTATGCAGGCCTCCATCTTCCAGATCTTTTAAGGCAGAGGTGCTGGAAGGAGAAGAGGAAAGTAAAAAAAAAAAACAATAGTGTTTACCTGTGGTAATACTCCAGAGTAAAATTTTAAGGGAATGCGCTCACCTGGAATGGTTGTGAGAAGTCACAACCACTGTCATCACATAAGGTATTAAACGGACATCTGATATCCACAGTCACAGCAGACACGGCTTTCCCAGACCCAGCAGACACTAAACATTGGCTCCTGAATCTTGTCATGTATAGTGTACAGTTCCTATAGCGTCTTGTGCTTGGGTGCGAGGAAAACACAGGAGACATAGGTTGAAATGAAATGACTTGTATTACTTCATACAAGCATGCTGAAAAGTTCACACAGTTTGCAGGAACAGCAACAGGAGACACAGCAGGCCAGAGTAACTTCAAGCTCTACAATAACTCTCCAAAGCAGGTTCAGGATCTCTTCTCTGTACCGTAATTCCTCTGCAAACATGGATTCACCAAACAGCAGGTTTCCAGAGTCCAAAAGTGTTCCAAGGTTCCTCAGTAGGGAATAGCTGGAGTACAAGTCCAAGGCTTCCAGGAGTCAGGTCACAGACTGACTGAGGCTTGATTCAGGAGCACTGATTGTTCAGCTGAGGCTGCTTAAGAAGCAAGAGGGAAGAATCAGGGCGGGAACATGAAAACTGGAAACTCCATATTAACTGAGGGCAAGAGCTGCAGAAAGTCAGAAAGCAAAATGGCCGACGGAAAACTGAGTTTCAAGGAACATGTCAACAGAGACAAAGAACCTTACAATGTGGGGAAATCATACATGACCCTCTCAAAGCCTCATTGCTACCCATAACAAATAACTAATACCTCATTATCAAGTGTTTCCTGTGTTTTTGATAAATATACCATATATGAAAGTATGTATTTAGTCTGATAATTGTAGACTAACATAAAATAGCTAAGACCCTCACTCATTGAGTGTGTTCTGGAAGGAGAGTGGGTCACCTTGCGATCATGTTGTTCACACATACTGACCTTGAAGTGTCCAATTTCAGTGCCATTTGACGATGGTCAATTGTTCAACGCAGTTGAGGCTTTGAGGGGGGCGCAGCTTCAGTGAGCTCACTGCAAGTCAATGAAGCAGCGTGTGCCACCACCATCTCCTCCTTTTACATAATTTTTCATCTGGGACAGATTAATATTAGCACCATCTTGGTTGTAAATAGTGTATGGGCCAGATATGGATTACTTCGTGGGACATAACGGTGAACAGGTATGGTATATTGTTTATTTGTTTATGAACTTTTTCTTTCGATCATATCAATTGCTTATTGTAAAAATTACAGAGACTTTGGCAAATAAACAAGACATATTAACACTTTACCAATGTGTTTTATTTTTCTTACAACACATGTATTCATCTGAGAGGGTGTAGCAAAACTAAACCAATTTTTTTTCACAAAATAATGAAGGTAACCTACTTATTTAGACTAGTCATAAATCCACAAAGTCACCATGACTGGAGAAAGATTCATCCGTGGTATTTTCTGCGCTTACATGTTCGGGACTGGAGGAATGTGTGCCCATTTGTCCTGTAGGCATTGTGGGCTGGTGTGTGGTTGTTTGAGGAGGTTCATTTTGCAAAACTGATGCTGTAACAGATGTAGATGGGGGATAAGGTTGTGTTTTATAAGACTCATCCAAAAATGTTTTGGAAACACTTTGTGTCTGAGGTAAAGTAGGTTGTGAGTCAACAATCTGGCTCAGATATGATTTGGAACTACTATAGGTCTCATCTCTTGGCATACGGTTGTGCGGAACAAATTGGCTCACCACAGGTGTCTGGTGCCTTGATGGCAGATTGTAGGGCTGTGGCATAGCAAAACTACCACCACTACTATCCCCCAGAGACATGCTGGAGGACATTGTTTCAGAATGTTGGCTGTAGGCGGTGCTTGGATCAGACATTTACCAATATTGCTGGCTACTGGCACGGGCATGAGGTAGTGAGGCAGGGTCAGGCATTTGCCCATATTGCTGGCTACTGGCTCGGGCATTAGGTAGTGAGGCAGGGTCATGCATTTGCCCATATTGCTGGCTACTAGCACGAGCATGAGGTACTGAGGCAAGGTCAGGCATTTGCCCATATTACTGGCTACTGGCATAATACAGTGATGCAGGGTCAGGCATTTGCCCATATTGCTGGCTACTAGCACGGGCATGAGGCACTGAGGCAAGGTCAGGCATTTGCCCATATTGCTGGCTACTGGCATGGGCATGAGGCAGTGTCAGGCATTTGCCCATAATGCTGGCTATTGGCACGGGCATGAGGCACTGAGGCAGGGTCAGGCATTTGCCCATATTGCTGGCTACTGACATGGGCATGAGGCACTGAGGCAGGGTCAGGAATTTGCCCATATTGCTGGCTACTGGCATGGGCATGAGGCACTGAGGCAGGGTCAGGCATTAGCACATAATCATTGTTGTAGCAACGGGCAGGAGGAAACCAAACAGGAGCATACATTTGGGGATAAGGATGTCTGGAGGCAGGAGGTGGAAGCATGGATGAGGATGCAGCCATTTGCTGTGATTGTTGTGTTTGTGGGCCAGGGTTGGGCCCTGAAGATTGTGTACCTACATTTTGTGCATGTGTTATGTTGGTAGCAGATGGCATCTGAATTGGATGCTGGGCAGCTCGCCATTGTTCAATGGGCCCTAGCACCGAGTTTGGGTCCTGCTCTCCTTGGCTTGCTGCAATGAGGGTCAATATTGCAGCCCGTACCTGTTCCTGCCGTTCATCAGGAACTTTGGCTAGGCAAGGAGAGAGGGAGCGACAAAACCTATCTGTAGAATTTTCAGGTGTCATGGAATTTAGTATGGATAAAACTCGAGCATCAATGAGCTCAGGCAGCATACGTGGCTCTTCCTGTCGCCTGTTTCGTCTATCTCGGAGAGTGTGTGAAAGATACCGAGGTAGATTGGATGTTGATGCTGGCTGTGGTGCTGGGGCTGCTGCTTGGGATGTTGATGGGGCTGTTGTTTGGGTGCTTCCAGTGCCAGCATCAGTGGAGGTTTGAGTTGCATCAAGACACCTGTTCATAAGGCTGTGTTGCTGTAGTTGCCTCTGTTGGGGCTTCATTCTCCGATGCAGAGGTACATGGCACAGATCTTGCTGTTGTTGGCGATTCATCAGAGTCTTCAAGGTTATCATCAGTCCTAAGATAAATAACATTGTGACATAAATTGCTAATTTGATCATAAGTAATCCAAGAGATGAAAAAAAAAACTTGTTTTTGACTACAAATGAAGCTAGGTCTCCAACGTTTTTGGTAACTGCACATATAAACATGAGTATTATTTAAAACAGGGTTCCCCAACTCCAGTCCTCAAGGCCCGCCAACAGATCATGTTTTCAGGATTTCCTTAGTATTGCCCCGGTGATAATTGCAGTACCTGCATAGGCAATAATTGCATCACCTGTGCAATATAAGGGAAGTCCTGAAAACATGACCTGTTGCTGGGCCTTGAGGACTGGAGTTGGGGAACCCTGATTTAAAAGACAAATGTCTATTTAAAAGACAAAATATATCTATTGATCACAGATTTATATGAATTTTGCCTAATTTTTAACATTAGGAAATATTGTAAAATACAGTGTACATAGTTTAATATGTTGGTAAAATCATACAGAGTGCAACTTACAGTTTTAGCTCCAGGATTGGGCGAAGAAAGGCTAAATTTCTGCAGAAAGTGATGATAAAGCAATCCACATGGTTAAAAATGCAAATATGGCTGCAAAAAAAAAAAAAAAACACAGATAAATTGAATAAAAACAACCTAAAAACGATATAAAAACAATGTACACAAGGAAAAATAAATGAAGATAAATAAATTTTAAAAAATCTCAAAATGCATATATTACGTGACTTTTTCAATAAAAAAAAACCGAACTCTTCGAAATCTAGTTGCCCCCAGCAACACAACTCTCAAGTCCTTATCTTCATCTGCAACCTGGATAAATTCTAATCCGGGTTGTTTTGCATGTAGGACCTCTAAGTGTTTATGTTGCGTCTCTATTATGAATGGGGTGCAAGAATTTCAATCTCGTACCACAGGCACCATTTTTAAAATCAACTGTCATGTCAATTGCCAATCGTGCTACATTATATATTTAATTGAGTGCGGTTGTGGGTTGCAGTACATCGGTCGGACGATACAGACAATGCATGCAAGGCTCAACAAGCACGTCAAAATATCCGAAATGGGTTCATGCTACACAGTCTCTCAAAACATTTCTCCCTAGTGCACCAAAAGAATTTGAATTTGTTAAAACTCACTGTTATTGACCAGATACCACATGATATGCCTGATCGGTATAATAATCTAATAATAAGGGAGAGTTTCTGGATTTTTAAACTTGGTACACTGGCCCCTGAGGGGTTAAACCTCACTATTGAAAAAGTCACGTAATATATGCATTTTGAGATTTTTTTTTATTATTTATTTTTATTTATTTTTCCTTGTGTACATTGTTTTTATGTCATTTTTAGGTTGTTTTTATTCAATTTATCTGTGTTTTGTTTGTTTTTTTGCAGCCATATTTGCATTTTTAATCATGTGGGTGTTCTGATTAATTGCCTTTTAATTTTCATTTGCTGCTCCACCTTATCTAGCTTTCCCACTCCATTCTATGTATAACTGCGACCTGAGGAAGACGGAGCTATTCCGTTGAAACGCGTTGTGGATATCAATAAATTAAGACTTTTTAATATCAGCTGAATTGAGTCCCTCGCGCTCCTTATGACAGATTGCTTTATCATCACTTTGTCTGATCCTCTCTTGAGGTACCCGGCCGGAGCTGCAGCGGACAACCTTAATCTCATCTGCCTTTATCGCCAGCCTGGTGCTTCTTTGAAACCGTCTATCTGAATTTGTTTGAAATTTCTGAAGAACACATATTGACGCTTTTTGGAAGCATCTGACGTGGACAGGAGGGGATTAAATTCCCGCCTAAACTGGTCCCTCGCTGAGCGCCATCGGTGTTTAACCAAATCAACTGTTCGGAAAGTGTAAAAACAACAACAAGTCACATTCCCGCAAAAAAGAAAATATTCATTAAACAACAACACAATGTCTTCAGCTATGTTACATTTAAAAAGTAATTTGATTTTGATCAGCATGCCTGGTCCAAAAAAACAAACGAAAAATTGGTTATCTCTTGCCATTGACATTAAGAAGTGTGTGAGCACTTAGCGCCATGGTGTAATTACAAAAAATAAGTATTGTCCACCATGAGCACTGTTCTAAAGTGTTTGAACAAACATAGCCTGCAGGACTTTGGCTGGGTCTAAGGGTCCCGTCTCACATAGCGAGATCGCTACCGAGATCGCTGCTAAACAGCGATCGCAGCAGCGATCTCGCTATATCTGACACGTACCAGCGATCAGGCCCCTGCTGTGAATCGCTGGTCATGTCAGAAATGCCTGGACTTTTTTTTGATCGCTGGTCTCCTGCTGGCAGGCACGCATCGCTGCGTGTGACAGGCAGGAGACCAGCGATCTCCTGGTAACCAAGGTACACTTCGGGTTTCCTGGCGCGGGGCTGTGCCTGGAATCCCGACGTGTACGTTGGATACCAGCGCGCTGCTGCAGGGGAGCTGGTAACCAAGGTACACGTCGGGTTTCCAGGCACCGCGCAGCGCCTGGAAACCCGAAGTGTACCTTGGTTACTAGCTACCTGCATCAGTGCGCTGGTATCCAACGTACACTGCGGGTAACTAGGCGACGTTACCCGCAGTGTCGCTGTCCAGATCAATGCCTGAGCTGCCTGTTTGGCAGCTCAGCAGCGATCATGTAGCGACACACCAGCGATCCTGATCGTTGTCAGGATCGCTGGTGTGTCGCTAAGTGAGACGGGGCCCTAACAACACAAACATTACCACAATTACCAATGAGCATTAGCCATATGTAAGGCCTTCTGTGACTAATTTTGTATGATGGCATTAATGAAGTCTAAACATTGGATTTAACACACTCACACACAAACTGTTGTGTGGGCTGCAAGAAAGGTTAAAAGCAAACACTGCAAGGGGCTACTATGTTTGAATTTTTGTGTATGTTAGATTAAGAATGGCAGGGAGCACATGATGAGCCTTACATGTATAAAATTTAAATTTTCCCCAACTTGGTTTTTAACAATGTCTGATAAACTTTAAGTGCAAACCTTTTGGCATATATTAGACCAGTCAATTAACACATAAAAATATTCAAACATAGTTAAGCCTAAGACCAACTAATGTGAGACATCTGTAGAGATATGCTTGAATACAGTACACAGTGTAAAATATGAGGTAACACATTTTGGTATGCCAGGGAAGTGTAGCCAAAAAAGGCAGTTTGTGCACATGCTAGACAAGTAGCCCTTGAGTTACCTAGCTATTATTTTGTGTGTGAAAAAGCAAAATACTTTATAGGTCTTTTTCATAAATAAACATACACACCAGAAGTAAAATGCTGTCACAGACACACACTGCATTTTTTGACCATTTCTAACAAGCATGGTTCAAGAGTAATTATGATATTAAACACAGGGAACATACTGTAAACTACTAAGAATATTGTAAAGTGTATGTGATAAGGTGCTTGTAAATGCAAAGCTTAATAAGACATCAGCATAATGTTTAGGATGGTAACACATATACCATGACATATATAAAGCACAATGTAGTTTCATATATTAATATTAATTCCATGTCACATTAAAAAAGGAACATCTATGGCTAACTTTGCCTGCTTTGCTGGTGAATATGTGGACCAACCAGGTCTGGGGTAGAGCTGCTCAGCTACAGCTACAGCGAACCAACCACGTTCAATGGCCAGCCTGTCATGATATCCTTCAGATTGTGTGTCCCAAAGCTCTGGATGTTGCTCCACCAAACTTATTAGCCGCTATGTGTCCACACGGGGGCCATAAAATTGTCCAAAGTCATCAGAGTTGAAAGATTCCAGCACTCTGATAACTTGACAACTTCACCTCAGAGCCTAAAATGCTGTCTAGACTTATGGGAAACTTGGCACCAAAAAATGTCTAGACACCTGCCTGGTAATGATGCAATTGCTTAGAATCTTAACCCTATAAGTTTAAAAAAGCACACGGATTGCACACGGATGTTTACGCGCACCCATTGACTTTAATGGGTCCGTGTGATCCGTGCGCTCTCACGAACACTGACATGTCTCCGTGTTTTCCACACGGACACACGGTCCGTGAAAACATGCTGACATGTGTAGAGACACATTGATTTTATGGTGTCTACGTGTGTTAGTGTCTCTGGTACGTGAGGAAACTGTTACTACACGTATCGGAGCCACTGACGTGTGAAATCGGCCTAAAAGAGTGCAACCGACTGTCATCATAAAAGAGTGCAACCTACAGATATCATAAAAGAGCCCATGTGCAAATAGAAAAATGAGGGTGGCACTCTCCATCCCATTAAATCCACTTTATTACAGCAATTTAAAACATTCAGGATAGGAGAGTCTCATGTGGAGTGTGAAGGATGACGATTGTTTCACGCCAATGCGCTTCTACGGGTCCTGTGGGAAAAAGGAAGTGAGGAGGTATATGTCACGGGTGTGTCGCGGCGGAGATCGTCGCGATTGCACACCCTGACTTCGCACAGCTGAGTTTCTGGTGCTGGGTGTTTTTCTGCACTGAGGGAGTTAATTCTTTCTCTCTCGGTGCTGGGCTGACCAGCCTCGCCCAGCTGCGATTGATGTTTTGTTAATTAGCTTCCTTCATATACCTGCTGGTCTGCTGGGGAAGTTGCCGGTGAAAGCATTCATTCAGACCAGCAGAGCGGATCGTTTCTGAGAAGACTTAAGCTAAGAGTGCTTGTTGTGGTTTTTCCTCTCCTCGCTTATTGTTTATCTCCTTTACCTTTTGTGTTCCTCTGTAGTGGAAGTGTTGTATGCAAGGCTGTGTTTTCTTTACCCCTTGTCTGTCTCGTTTGTCTTAGACTGTGTGTAAGCTGTGACCTGCCCATTCCCTGTGGTGGTAATCAGGGTCCTTCTCAGGACTAGATTATAGTGGTCAGGGATCTACAGGAGACAGGGTTACGCTGGCGGCCTGGACCTCTGTACCATTAACAGTACCTCCAGGTAGAGGGACTAGTCAGGACCCCAGTTCAGGGTCAGCATAGACCCCGGTCCACCTCTATCCAGAGACAGCGTGACACGTACACAGTATTGACCCACAATACATAGGATATTATGTCAGGTAAGACATTGCTGGCAGATACTATGTATACATGTTGATTTTCTCTATTATATGAAATTTAGAATGATGTCACATTAGATATAGGTTGCTATCTTTGAATATATCTGTTATACGTCCTGACATTTTCACCGGCCCATCTAAAGATTCTCCCCAGCCACCATGGATCCAGTAGCCCATTTAGCTCAGCAGTTGCAGAGTTTGTCCATGGAGCTGACGGACGTTAAATCCAAGGTTTTGTACCCCCGGGAGCAAACCAGATTTGAACCTAAAGTAGCTCTCCCGGACAGGTTCACTGGTGGGCGGGACAAGTTTTTTACTTTCCGGGAAGCATGTAAATTGTATTTTCGGCTGCGGCCGCAGTCGTCGGGGAGTGAGGATCAGAGGATGGGAATTGTCATCTCGCTCTTACAAGGGGACCCTCAATCCTGGGCGTTCTCTCTCCCCCCGGGCTCCCCGGCTCTCCAGTCAGTGGACCGATTTTTTACAGCCCTGGGTCTGGTATATGATGACCCGGATCGGGTCTCCCTTGCTGAAATGAAGTTACGTAGGATACAGCAGGGAGATCGTCCGGCGGAGGAATTTTCTTCAGAGTTCCGTAGGTGGGCCACGGATACTCAGTGGAATGACCCGGCTCTTAAGAGCCAGTTTTGTCAAGGTTTATCTGACAAATTAAAAGATGTGTTGGCTCAGTATGATTCTCCCCGTCACTGGAGGCCGCTATGGCTCTTGCTATTCGCATTGATAGACGGCTTCGGGAGAGGTGTGCGGTAACTCCGCTCCCTGTGATGACTCCACCTCCTTCTAAAGTCCCTAATATTGAGGTTCCCCTTGTTTGTTCCCAGGAACCTATGCAGTTGGGAGGGACATCATTCCGAGGGAGGGGATCGGCGGTGCGCCGCAAAACAAGAAGGTGTTTCTTCTGCGGGAGAGAGGGACATTTTATTGAGGGGTGTCCATCCCGTACTGTACTGAGCAAGAAGTCGCCGGAAAACTATTAATCCCAGGTTGTGTGGTGGACGACAATCTGGGAGTATGTATTTCGTCCCCAAGTCGGTCTCAGTTTCTCGTACCAGCGGAGGTGGTGGTAGGTACGAGAACTGAGAGGATTTCTGTTCTTCTGGATAGTGGGGCCGCGGCTAATCTGGTGGACGCTCGGTTTGCCCAGGTGCAAGGTATGCAACTGAGTGTATTGGCCAAACCTATCCCTATATTCTCTATTGACGCCAGGCCTCTCGGTCAAGGTAGCTTTGTGCAAGCCGTGCATAACATAGACCTTTGAGTGGGGGCAATACATAAAGAACTATTGTCTTGTTATGTGTTGGAGGGCCTTCCCACTCCTATTGTGTTGGGACTTCGTTGGTTAACTAAACATAACCAGTTATTAATTGGCAATCCAGAGAGATAAGCCAGTGGGGTGAATTTTGCAATAGTAACTGCATGAACACGGTCATCGGTACGGTCGTGCCTAGAACCTTACCTCCTTTTCTGGAGGACTTTGAGGATGTGTTTTCAGAGGAAGGGTGTCAAGAATTACCTCCTCATCGCGCATATGACTGTGCTATAAAATTGCTTCCTGATGCTAAGTTACCAAAATCTAGGTTATATAACCTTTCTGGTCCTGAGAGGCAAGCTATGAAGGATTACATTTCGGAAAGTCTGGCCAAGGGGCATATTAGACCTTCATCTTCCCCAGTGGCCGCGGGGTTCTTCTTTGTGAAGAAAAAAGATGGAGGCCTACGCCCTTGCCTGGATTTCCGTGAGCTTAATCGGATTACGGTCCGAGATCCGTATCCGCTCCCACTTATTCCTGATCTCTTCAATCAGATTGTGGGCGCCAAATGGTTCTCTAAGTTGGATCTCAGGGGGGCGTATAATCTGATTAGGATAAAGGAGGGGGATGAGTGGAATACGGCGTTTAACACTCCGGAGGGACATTATGAGAACCTTGTCATGCCTTTCGGTCTGACTACTGCCCCGGCGGTGTTTCAACATTTTGTTAATGACATCTTTCGCCACCTAGTGGGACAGTTTGTTGTAATTTATCTAGATGACATCTTAATTTACTCGCCGGATCTTGTGTCTCATCAGGAGCATGTGAGACAAGTGTTGCAGATCTTGCGAGATAATAAACTGTACGCCAAATGGGAGAAGTGTGTATTCGCTGTACAAGAACTTCAGTTTTTAGGATTCTTGGTGTCAGCCTCCGGTTTCCGTATGGATCCTGGGAAAGTGAAGGCTGTGCTTGAATGGGATCGGCCAGAGGATCTTAAAGCACTGCAGCGTTTCCTGGGGTTTGCTAACTACTACCGGAAATTTATTCGTAATTTCTCATCTGTTGTCAAACCTCTCACTGACATGACAAAAAAAGGGACGGATTTTTCTAGGTGGTCTGACAAAGCTTGTCAAGCATTTTCCTCCTTGAAAAAATGTTTTGCTTCAGCACCCATACTCATCCAACCTGATGCATCACAACCGTTCATTGTGGAGGTAGACGCATCTGACGTAGGAGTGGGTGCGGTATTATCTGAAGGTCCGTCCCTGGTAAATGGCATCCGTGCGCTTTCTTCTCTAAAAAATTGTCGTCCGCTGAGAGGAATTATGATGTCGGCAATAGGGAACTCTTGGCCATTAAGTTGGCTTTTGAAGAGTGGCGTCACTTTTTGGAGGGGGCAGTCCACCCGGTCACCGTCATTACTGATCACAAGAACCTGCTGTATTTAGAGTCTGCAAAACGTCTGAATTCCAGACAAGCTAGATGGTCGTTGTTTTTTACCAGGTTTAATTTTGTCGTCACATATCGTCCTGGGTCAAAAAATGTAAAGGCTGATGCCTTATCTCGTAGTTTCCCGGGGGCCGGGAAGACGGATGACCTATTCTTCAGGAGGGAGTTGTGGTGTCGGCTGTATGCTCTGAGCTTGAGGAGGAGGTATTGGAGGCTCAGGGGGACGCCCCTGTAGGACCTCCAGGGAAACTGTTTGTTCCAGATCAGTTAAGACAAAAAATTATCGAGGCACATCATAATTCTGCTTTTGCAGGACACCCAGGGAGTAAAGCAACTGTAGATCTCGTTTCTCGCCGATTTTGGTGGCCTAACTTAAATAAAGAGGTGGTAACTTTTGTCGCGTCCTGTGGGGTATGTGAACGCTCTAAGACCCCACATACCCGTCCGTCTGGGGCCCTTTTACCGTTGAAAATCCCGGAGCGTCCATGGACCCATCTGTCTATGGACTTCATTACGGACCTTCCTCCGTCTTCAGGTAAAACTGTCATACTAGTTGTAGTTGACAGGTTCAGCAAAATGGCACATTTTATTGCTCTTCCTAATGCTAAAACTCTGGCGCAGGTGTTCATTGGGGAGATTGTGAGACTTCACGGGTTGCCTTCCGATGTGGTGTCGGATCGGGGGTCTCAGTTTGTGTCCAAATTCTGGAAGGCATTTTGTTCTCGTCGGGGGATGCAGTTGTCATTTTCTTCGGCTTTTCATCCGCAGACCAATGGTCAGACAGAGCGTCTGAATCAGAGCTTAGAGACATATCTCCGGTGTTTTGTCTCAGAGAACCAAGAGGACTGGTCTTCTTTCTTGCCTCTGGCAGAGTTCGCTCTTAACAATAGGCGGAGCGAGTCCACTGGTAAGTCCCCGTTTTTTGGGGCATATGGTTTTCACCCCCAGTTTTGTACTTTCAATGGGGGGGCTCTTCTGGGGTTCCTGAGGAGGAACGATTTTCGTCGTCACTTGCTTCAGTGTGGAGAGGAGTGCTTAATAATCTGAGCACTATGGGGAACCGATACAAACGTATGGCTGATAGGAGGAGAGTGTCTGGTCCGGACCTAAGTGTGAACGATCTGGTATGGTTGTCTACCAAGAATATAAAACTTAAGGTTCCCTCCTGGAAACTCGGTCCCAGATTCATCGGGCCATACAGGATCAGTTCAATAGTTAATCCGGTGGCTTTCCGTCTTGACCTCCCTCCTACATTTAAAATCCACAATGTGTTCCACAAATCGTTGCTTAAGAGGTACGTGGCACCAGTTATACCGTCACCTCTACCTCCTCCTCCAGTGGTGGTCAATGGTAATTTGGAGTTTCAGGTATCGAAGATCATTGACTCACGTCTGAATCGCCGGTCCCTTCAGTACCTTGTTCATTGGAGGGGGTATGGTCCTGAGGAGAGGATGTGGGTTTCTGCGTCGGATATTAACGCAGACCGTTTGGTTCGGGCCTTCCACACTACTCACCCAGATAGACCAGGCCCTGAGGGTCCAGAGGCCCCTCGTAGAAGGGGGGGTACTGTCACGGGTGTGTCGCGGCGGAGATCGTCGCGATTGCACACCCTGACTTCGCACAGCTGAGTTTCTGGTGCTGGGTGTTTTTCGGCACTGAGGGAGTTAATTCTTTCTCTCCCGGTGCTGGGCTGACCAGCCTCGCCCAGCTGCGATTGATGTTTTGTTAATTAGCTTCCTTCATATACCTGCTGGTCTGCTGGGGAAGTTGCCGGTGAAAGCATTCATTCAGACCAGCAGAGCGGATCGTTTCTGAGAAGACTTAAGCTAAGAGTGCCTTTTGTGGTTTTTCCTCTCCTCGCTTATTGTTTATCTCCTTTACCTTTTGTGTTCCTCTGTAGTGGAAGTGTTGTATGCAAGGCTGTGTTTTCTTTACCCCTTGTCTGTCTCGTTTGTCTTAGACTGTGTGTAAGCTGTGACCTGCCCATTCCCTGTGGTGGTAATCAGGGTCCTTCTCAGGACTAGATTACAGTGGTCAGGGATCTACAGGAGACAGGGTTACGCTGGCGGCCTGGACCTCTGTACCATTAACAGTACCTCCAGGTAGAGGGACTAGTCAGGACCCCAGTTCAGGGTCAGCATAGACCCCGGTCCACCTCTATCCAGAGACAGCGTGACACGTACACAGTATTGACCCACAATACATAGGATATTATGTCAGGTAAGACATTGCTGGCAGATACTATGTATACATGTTGATTTTCTCTATTATATGAAATTTAGAATGATGTCACATTAGATATAGGTTGCTATCTTTGAATATATCTGTTATACGTCGTGACAGTATATCTGTATCAGGTTAAAACTTCTCCCTTCCGATATCACCACAGTGTGGGCACATGAAAAACCAACAGGCATAAAAAAAAAGCGCAACTGACAGTCATCAAAAGAGTTTATCCGTCAGTCATCATATCAGCGCAGCTGAAAGTCACCATAAAAGTGCTCAACTGACAGTCATCATAACAGAGCACAACCAAAAGTCATAAAAGAATGCAACGACGGTCATAAAAGAGCGCAACCGACAGTTATCATAAAAGCGCAACTGACAGTCATCATAACAGAGCACAGCCGACAGTCACCATAAAAAAATGCAACTGACAGTCATCAGAAAAGAGCGAAACCGACAGATATCATAAAAGAGCACAACTAGGGGCGCACCTACCATGAGGCGAGTTGAGCACTTTGCCTCAGGCGGCGCTGCCTCCCTGAAGAGCAGGGGCCGCAGATTCTCATCTCGTGTTACTCACATATTGCTGTTATGTGTGCACAGGACCTGTGATGAGGTCACAGGAGGGGAGGAGTCAGGTGTCACATGATCAGGGCCCTCAGTGTATGCAACTCTTTTTATTATAAAAAATATAAACAATACATACCGTAATAAATTTCAAACTGTACATAAATAAAACATTGCTAAAATAAATAACGAAACCAGATTCAAACCAAAATTTAAACCAAAAAGTCCAGAGTCCTTAGTCCTTAGTCCTTTCTCTTCTTCAAAGCTATTGCAGCTCCAAAGGACCCCCAGCAGGGACATTGTCATTAAACAAAATTAAATATAAAACATAAAAGAAACATGCACACACACTGACACACACTCACGCATCCCCCCCAAAAAAAGAAAAAAGGCCTCACGTGGCCATACATACAACACAACCTATATATACACACTACTATATACACTGCTATATACACAATAAGACATGCAAAAATTTTTTTTTTTTATATATATATATATATATATTTTTTTTTCCTTTTTTTTCCCCCCACCACACCACAGGTCCATGAGTTCATGCCCTTTTCACAGCAATCTTGATGGGTCCATGAAAGTTTATGCCCTTAGAAATTTTTTGGCTCCATGGCAAGTTCCATGCCCTCCCCCCCGCACAAACACCCCCACACAACCTAAACTATACCCCCCAAACATATAACTATTTACACTTATATACAAAACATTACATTAACAGACCTACCACACAAAAACAATACATTACATTACTTTTTTTTTTCCACATTACATTACTTTAACCACAACATTATAAACATTTACACTATACACTGACCACATAACTTGCAAGGCCCAAGTTCAGTGCCTGCAAGCCCAATATCCATTATTTCCTGAATTTACAAAACAAAAAGCTAAATGTGCCACACACTAGCCCACCACCGGGAAACTGGAGTCCTAAGAGGCCCCATCCCTAACCACCAACACACGCACCCTGTCCCTCACCAACTAAATCTGACCCTAAAAGAAAAGAAACTGACCCTAACTATCCCTACCTGTCCCTACCTATCCCTACTCTACCTAGCTTATCAAAACTAACTAGCTATCGCTAAACTGGCCCTCCCTGTCCATATCTGTCCCTACTTTTCTCTCCCTCAACACCCACACCACCTTATCTTACCCAACCAACAATCTCACACAGACCAGCTCTCCCTAGCACGCTAAAGGAGAAACCCCTCCAAAGCCAAGAGGCCCTCCTCGCGCCCAGCCTCTCGAACTCCAAAGAGCGCACCTTCCCCAGGTCACCCAAGATGTTTCTAACCACCTCATCCAGGGGGAGGACTTTCCGCTGCGTGGAAACCAAACACCGTGCACTCCAAGTGTGGAACCTAATGACTACACTAGCTAGGAATAAAGTGCTCCGTTCTCGGCCACCCAGGGATCTGAATGCCCCATAAGCCCACTCTGGATAAGAAAGGGACGCCAGCCTAGGCCAGCCTATGGAAGCACCCACCCTGTTGTAGACCCCTGTATTAAAGGGACACTGAAGGAGGAAGTGCTCCATGCTTTCCAACATGTCGCCACACTCCTCACGGGGACAACCCCGATCATCGGAGCTCCTGAACTTCAGGTTGTCCCTTACGTACAGCCTCCCATGGAAGCAGCGGCAGGCCAAGTCCCAAAACTTCAAGGGCATCCGCTTGGAATTTAATAACCCAAGCCCAACCTCCAGATCCCAGCCTGGGCAATCCTTGAGCACCAGGGGCTTCTGGAAATGGGTCAACAGAACCCTGCTGTCAAGGAATTTCCTCTACATGGTCCTGATTTCCCACATTCCCAGACCCCACCGGCGGATCACCTTCAGAACCGGGGTAGCATAAGCCGGGAGATGTCCGTGTGGTGTGCGCAGGTCCTTCACCTGCCCTCCTGTCTCCCATTCCTGGAAGAAAGGCCGAAACCAACCCCTGCAGGAGAATATCCACGGAGGAGCCCTCATTGAATAGAGGTTGGCAACATTGATCTTAAGAAAGGTGTTTATCAGAAACACCACCGGGTTGACCATACCCAACCCACCTAGTCTCCTCGTGCGGTACGTGACCTCTCTCTTAATTAGGTTAAGCCTGTTCCCCCATAACAGCCGGAAGAACAGGCTATAGACCCGTGTCCAGAGAGGTTCTGGCAAGACGCAGACACTGCCCAGGTATATTAACAAGGGAAGCAGAAAGCCTTTGGCCAAGTTGACCCTTTCCCTCAGGGTTAAAGACCAACCCTTCCACTGGTCCACCTTTTGGGCGGCGATCTTAAGTCTGCCCTCCCAATCTTGCTGGGGGTAGTCCCCGGGGCCAAATTCGATGCCTAGGATTTTGGCGGAGGTCTGGGGCCCTGGAAGGGTGTCCGGGAGATCAAAACTAGGTTCTCCCCCTCCCAGCCAGAGACTTTCGCACTTTTCCCGGTTGATCATGGACCCAGATGCCTCCGAGTAGCGCTCGACCTCAGACATGACCCAATCCGCCTCCTCTCTCGAGGACACAAAGAGGGAGACGTCGTCAGCGTACGCTACCACTCTCAGAGTGGCCCCCGGCTCCACCCGGTCCATCCCGACTCCCACCAACGGTCCACGATCTACCCTCCTCAAGAAGGGATCGATCGCGAACACGTATAAAAGTGGGCTCAGAGGACAACCCTGGCGGACCCTGGAACTCACCTCAAAAGGGTGACCAACCCAACCGTTCATGAGTGGAAAAGTCTCAGCCCCCTGGTATAAGGTCTCTAACCAATTTACAATCCTCCCAGGCAGACCGTACCTCAAAAGGACAGACCAGAGGTACTCGTGATTCACCCTGTCAAAGGCCTTCACTTGATCTAAGGACAGCAAGTACCCCTTCCAGTGACCCGCCCTGCCCTGCTCCACTGCCTCTCGGACTCCGAGCACAGCACTAAAAGTACTGCGGCCTGGAACAGAGCAGTGCTGAGCCCCCGAAAGGAGCCGGGGTGCAAACTTCACCAGCCGATTAAACAGCACCTTTGCCAGAACTTTCCGGTCCACATTGAGAAGCTCTATGGGATGCCAATTCTCAATACGGGACGAGTCCTTACCTTTTGATAAGATAATCAGGGCTGACCTCCTCATTGAGCTGGGAAGAGCGCCCGAGGAAAGGCACTCATTAAACACCTCAGTCAAGAGGGGGACCAAGGAGTCCCTAAAGGTCTTGTAAAACTCGGATGTTAAGCCATCCGGACCTGGCGATTTTTTGGGCCGAAGCCCATCAATGGCCAGTCTCACTTCCTCTTCCCTGATTGCCTCTACCAAAACATCAAGAGAAGGGTCATCTCCTGGCTCAGGAATGGTTTCAGCCAGGAAAGCCGACATCCCGTCTCAATCCAGATCCCTCTTTTCCAAGAGACATGAGTAAAAGGATCTGACCACCTCCAGGATCCCTGATTTGCATCGGTTCAGGGAACCCGTACTGTCGATCAGTCCTGTCACCATCTTACAATTCACTGACATCTTACAGTTTCTGTAAGGGTCGGGCGAGCGGTACCTCCCGAAATCCCTCTCAAAAACCAAAGATGTGTGCCTATCATACTGACACCTCTTGAGCAAAGACTTCACCCTGGAGATCTCCTCACGGTCACCCCCAGTCGAGACGAGCTGCTCGAGCGGTGCCTGTTCAGACTCCTGAGGCTCGAGAGCTGACGGAAGAACCCCGCCACCCTCTCTTTGAAGATCTCCCACCACTCAGACTTACTGCTACAGAGATCCAAAAGCGGTACCTGGCTCTGAAGAAATTCCTCACAGGATTGTCTCACTTCCGCTTCTTCCAAGAGGGATGAATTCAGCTTCCACAGCCCTCTTCTCATCCGGGGTGTCTCTGTAACATTCAGAGAAAAGAAAATTAAACAGTGATCGGAGAATTCCACCTCAACGGCGGACACTGCAGAAAAGATGGCATCCTCCTTCAAAAAAAAACTTATCTATCCTAGACCTACAGCTACCTCTATGAAAGATGAAACCCCCGTGACCTGGGGTGTGCCGGATGTGGACATCCACCAGTCGAGCTTCGCTAGCTATACTATTTAATGCTGTACTATCATAAGCCAGGTGGCCTCCGGGGCCCCCCCTATCACGGGATCTCGTAATGGTGTTAAAATCTCCACTGAAGACCACCTGCCGGCTCGTAAAAAGAAAGGGCTTGATCTTCATGAAGAGACATTTGCGGTCCCACCTGGATTGTGGACCATAGATGTTTATGAGCTGAAGCTCCTGTCCCCTAATGAAAACGTCTAAGACCAGGCACCTCCCCATTTCTATCTCAATAACCCGTCGGCATTTCCACCTCCGCGGTCTTAAAAAGGACCGCCACCCCGCTATACAGCTCGGCCGCAAGAGACCAGTATGAGGGCCCACACCTCCACTCCCTCCTGGCTTTATGGATGGCCCCCATGTCTGTTAGTCTGGTCTCTTGCAAAAGCAAAATTTCAGCCTCAAATCGGGTGAAAAAATTAAAGGCCGCAAATCTGGCCGCATCTGACTTAATACTGGCGACATTAATGGACGCCAGAGTCAACGGGGTGAGTTCCGCCATCATGGGTGATTGGGTTAGATGGCCTTCTTCTTCCCCACCCCGTCTTCCCCATCTTTCCCTCCCTTAGAGGGGTCTGATCCCTTCCGTTTTAGGAAAGACGAGGTATCCATCCCCATGGTCTCTGTCATGTGTGCATTGCCACGAAGATCGTCGCGGTTGCACATTTTGACTTCTCACAGCTGAGCTGCTGTTTCTTTGTGTTTGGCAGCTAGGGAGTTAATTCTGTCTGTGCTCGGTGCTGGGACTGGGTGCAGTTTCTCCCGGCTGCAATTGATTATTTGTTGATTGGTTTCCTTTAAATTCCTGGTTGTCTGCTTGGGGAGTTGCCAGTGAAACCTTCATGCAGACCACAGATAGGAATGAATCTGTATAGACTTTAGTTGTGAGCTCCTTAGTTGTTCTAAGCTCAACTTGGTTAGAGTTTATTTCCCAGACCATTTATGTTCCTTTGGTGTTTGAGTGTGTATGCAAGCGAGTGTTATCCTGTCTGTCTTATATGTCTAATCTGTGTATTTAGCTGAGATCAGCCCATATCCCTTTGGTGGTAGTCAGGATCCTTCTTAGGACTGATTACAGGGTTCAGGGTCTGATAGGAGACAGGGTTAGGTTGGAGACTTGAACCTCTGAACCATTATCAGTACCTCCAAGGTGAGGGATTAGTTAGGACCCCAGTTTAGGGTCAGGTTAGATCCCGGTCCACCTCTTTCCTGTTTCAGCTCATCAAGTCCTCAAGATTAACCCTGAGTTCAGCAGATATCGTGTCAGGTAAATCTATTCTATACTTACATGCTGATGTTGCTATACTAGTTGTTGTATAGAGTGTTGTTCCTGTATTAATAGTTTACTGACATTGTATACATATCATTAGACAGCGTGACATTTTCACTGGCCATAAAAATTATCTCCAGTTACCATGGATCCAGTAGCCCAGCTGGCTCTGCAGTTGCAGGGATTATCCATGGAGCTGACGGACATTAAGTCCAAAGTTTTGTCTCCCCTGGAGCAAACCAGAGTTGAACCTAAAGTAGCTCTCCCGGACAGGTTCACTGGTGGGCGAGACAAATTTTTCACCTTCCGGGAGGCATGTAAATTGTATTTTCGGCTTCGGCCTCGATCATCAGGGAGTGAGGAGCAGAGAGTGGGAATTGTTATCTCACTTCTGCAAGGGGACCCTCAATCCTGGGCATTTTCCCTTCCTCCGGGATCCCCGGCTCTACTGTCTGTAGATCAATTTTTTACTGCCCTGGGATTGGTATATGATGACCCAGATCGGGTCTCTCTTGCTGAGACAAAATTGCGTAAGATACAGCAGGGAGATCGTCCGGCAGAGGAATTTGCTTCTGAGTTTCGTAGATGGGCCACAGATACTCAGTGGAATGACCCAGCTCTTAGGAGCCAGTTTTGTCATGGGCTTTCTGATAAATTAAAAGACGTTTTGGCTCAGTATGAGTCTCCTCCTTCTCTGGAGGCTGCTATGGCCTTAGCTATCCGTACTGATAGATGGCTTCGGGAGATGGGTGAGGTAACCCCACTCCCTGTTGTTTCTCCACCTACCACTAAAGTCCCTTATGTTGAGGTTCCCCTTGTCTGTTCGGATGAGCCTATGCAGTTGGGAGGGACATCATTTCGTAGGAGGGGATTGGCGGTACGCCGCAGGACTAGAAGATGTTTTTTCTGCGGGAAAGAGGGACATTTTGTTGGAGAATGTCCATCCCGTGCCTTGTTGAGCCAAAAGTCGCCGGAAAACTGTTAATCCCAGGTTGTGTGGTGGACGACAACCTGGGAGTATGTATTTCATCCGCCAGTTCTTCTCAGTTCCTTGTACCAGTGGAGGTGGTAGTTGGTACGAGAGTGGAGAGATTGTCTGTTCTTCTTGATAGTGGTTCCGGGGCTAATCTGGTTGACGCTCAGTTTGCTCAGGCTCAAGGTATGCATCTGAGTGTATTGGTCAAACCGATCCCTATATTCTCCATTGACGCCAGGCCTCTCGGCCAAGGTAGCTGTGTTCATGAGGTTCATAACATTGACCTTCGGGTAGGGGCAATACATAGGGAACAATTATCTTGTTATGTGTTGGAGGGTCTACCTACTCCCATTGTGTTGGGACTTCCTTGGTTGGTTAAACATAACCCTGTGATTAATTGGCAGTCCAGAGAAATAAGCCAATGGGGTGAGTTTTGCAAAAGCAACTGCATGAACACAGTCATCAGTGCGGTCGTGCCTAGTACATTGCCTCCTTTTTTGGAGGATTTTGGGGATGTTTTATCTGAGGAGGGGTGTCAGGAGTTGCCTCCTCATCGCGTGTATGACTGCTCTATTAATCTCCTTCCTGATGCTAAGTTGCCTAAAGCTAGGTTGTATAATCTTTCTGGTCCTGAGAGGCAGGCTATGAAAGATTATATTTCTGAAAGTCTGGCCAAAGGGCATATTAGACCTTCATCTTCCCCAGTAGCCGCGGGGTTCTTCTTTGTGAAGAAGAAAGATGGAGGCCTACGCCCTTGCTTGGATTTCCGCGAACTTAATCGGATTACTGTTCGAGATCCGTATCCACTCCCTCTTATTCCTGATCTCTTCAATCAAATTGTTGGCGCCAAATGGTTTTCTAAATTGGATCTCAGGGGGGCGTATAATCTGATTAGGATAAAAGAGGGGGATGAGTGGAAAACGGCGTTTAACACGCCGGAGGGACATTATGAGAACCTAGTCATGCCTTTTGGTCTGACTACTGCACCAGCAGTATTCCAACATTTTGTTAATGACATTTTTCGTCACCTTGTGGGGCTGTTTGTGGTTGTATATTTGGACGACATTTTAATTTACTCGCCAGATCTTGTGTCTCATCAGGAGCATGTGAGACAGGTGTTGCAGATCTTGCGAGACAATAAACTATACGCCAAACTGGAGAAGTGTGTATTTGCCGTACAGGAACTTCAGTTTTTGGGTTTTTTGGTGTCAGCCTCCGGTTTCCGTATGGACCCTGAAAAGGTGAGAGCAGTGCTTGAATGGGATCAGCCAGGGGATCTTAAGGCTCTGCAGCGTTTTTTGGGGTTTGCTAACTACTACCGGAAATTTATTTGTAATTTCTCATCTGTCGTCAAACCTCTCACTGACATGACAAGAAAAGGGACGGATTTTTCTAAATGGTCGGACAAAGCTTGCCAAGCCTTTTCCTCTTTGAAGAAATGTTTTGCTTCGGCACCCGTTCTCATCCAACCAGATGCATCTCAGCCGTTCATTGTGGAGGTGGATGCGTCTGACGTAGGGGTGGGTGCTATATTGTCCCAGGGTCCGTCCCCTGGTAAATGGCATCCGTGCGCTTTCTTTTCTAAGAAATTGTCGTCCGCCGAAAGGAATTATGATATCGGCAATAGGGAACTTTTGGCCATTAAGTTAGCTTTTGAAGAATGGCGTCACTTTTTGGAGGGGCAGTCCACCCGGTTACCGTTATTACTGATCACAAGAACCTGTTGTATTTGGAATCCGCTAAGCGTCTGAATTCCAGACAAGCTCGATGGTCGTTGTTTTTTACCATGTTTAATTTTGTCGTCACTTATCGCCCGGGGTCTAAGAATGTAAAGGCTGATGCCTTGTCTCGCAGTTTCCCAGGGGCCGGGAAAACGGATGACCCGAGTCCTATCCTTCAGGAGGGGGTGGTAGTGTCGGCTGTATTTTCTGAGCTTGAGGAGGAGGTGTTAGAGGCTCAGGGGGACGCCCCTGCAGGACCTCCAGGGAGACTGTTTGTCCCAAATCTGTTGAGACAAAAGGTTATTGAGGCACATCATAATTCTGCTCTAGCAGGACATCCAGGGAGTAAGGCTACTTTAGATCTCCTTTCTCGCCGGTTTTGGTGGCCTAATGCTAATAAAGATGTTATAACTTTTGTCGCGTCATGTGGGGTGTGTGCTCGCTCTAAAACCCCTCATACCCGTCCGTCTGGGACCCTTTTACCCTTGAAACTTCCGGAGCGTCCATGGACTCATTTATCTATGGACTTCATTACGGACCTTCCTCCGTCGTCAGGGAATACTGTCATACTGGTGGTTGTTGACAGGTTCAGTAAGATGGCACATTTCGTTGCTCTTCCTGCACTCCCTAATGCTAAAACTCTGGCGCAGGTGTTCATTAGGGAGATCGTTAGACCTCATGGGTTGCCTTCTGATGTGGTGTCAGATAGGGGGTCTCAGTTTGTGTCCAAATTTTGGAGGGCATTTTGTTTACGTCGAGGGATGCAATTGTCATTTTCCTCGGCTTTTCATCCGCAGACCAATGGTCAGACAGAGCGTCTGAAT
Source organism: Oophaga sylvatica (assembly GCA_033576555.1). Lineage (NCBI taxonomy): Eukaryota > Metazoa > Chordata > Amphibia > Anura > Dendrobatidae > Oophaga > Oophaga sylvatica. Next base: position 125,046 of record JARQOD010000744.1, read on the forward strand.
CAGAGCTTAGAGACATATCTCCGGTGTTTTGTCTCAGAGAACCAAGAGGACTGGTCTTCTTTCTTGCCTCTGGCAGAGTTCGCTCTTAACAACAGGCGGAGCGAGTCCACTGGTAAGTCCCCGTTTTTTGGGGCATATGGTTTCCATCCCCAGTTTTGTACTTTCAATGGGGGGGGCCCTTCTGGGGTTCCTGAGGAGGAGCGTTTCTCGTCGTCACTTGCTTCTGTGTGGAGAGGTGTATTGAATAATCTGAGTGCGATGGGGAACCGTTACAAACGTATGGCTGATAGGAGGAGAGTTTCTGGTCCAGATCTGAATGTGAACGATCTGGTATGGTTGTCTACCAGGAATATAAAACTTAAAGTGCCCTCCTGGAAACTGGGTCCCAGATTCATCGGGCCGTACAGGATCAGTTCCATAATTAATCCTGTGGCATTTCGTCTGGACCTCCCTCCTACGTTTAAAATTCATAATGTGTTCCACAAGTCATTACTTAAAAGGTATGTGGCACCAGTCATACCGTCACCTCTACCTCCTCCTCCTGTGTTGGTCAATGGTAACTTGGAATTTCAAGTATCAAAGATCGTTGACTCACGTCTGAATCGCCGGTCCCTTCAGTACTTGGTGCATTGGAAGGGGTATGGTCCAGAGGAGAGGACGTGGGTCCCTGCGTCTGATGTTAACGCAGATCGTTTGGTTCGGACCTTCCACAGAACTCACCCGGGCAGGCCTGGCCCTGAGGGTCCGGAGGCCCCTCGTAGAAGGGGGGGTACTGTCATGTGTGCATTGCCACGAAGATCGTCGCGGTTGCACATTTTGACTTCTCACAGCTGAGCTGCTGTTTCTTTGTGTTTGGCAGCTAGGGAGTTAATTCTGTCTGTGCTCGGTGCTGGGACTGGGTGCAGTTTCTCCCGGCTGCAATTGATTATTTGTTGATTGGTTTCCTTTAAATTCCTGGTTGTCTGCTTGGGGAGTTGCCAGTGAAACCTTCATGCAGACCACAGATAGGAATGAATCTGTATAGACTTTAGTTGTGAGCTCCTTAGTTGTTCTAAGCTCAACTTGGTTAGAGTTTATTTCCCAGACCATTTATGTTCCTTTGGTGTTTGAGTGTGTATGCAAGCGAGTGTTATCCTGTCTGTCTTATATGTCTAATCTGTGTATTTAGCTGAGATCAGCCCATATCCCTTTGGTGGTACTCAGGATCCTTCTTAGGACTGATTACAGGGTTCAGGGTCTGATAGGAGACAGGGTTAGGTTGGAAACTTGGACCTCTGAACCATTATCAGTACCTCCAAGGTGAGGGATTAGTTAGGACCCCAGTTTAGGGTCAGGTTAGATCCCGGTCCACCTCTTTCCTGTTTCAGCTCATCAAGTCCTCAAGATTAACCCTGAGTTCAGCAGATATCGTGTCAGGTAAATCTATTCTATACTTACATGCTGATGTTGCTATACTAGTTGTTGTATAGAGTGTT
>JARQOD010000745.1:0-73058 GCA_033576555.1 Oophaga sylvatica
ATTAGGGGTAGTAGTCCGGTGGCTCTGGCTGACGGGATGATGTGGGATTTTAGGGGGAGTAGTCCGGTGGCTCTGGCTGACGGGATGATGTGGGATATTAGGGGGAGTAGTCCGGTGGCTCTGGCTGACGGGATGATGTGGGATATTAGTAGTCCAGTAGCTCTGACTGACGGGATGATGTGGGATATTAGGGTAGTAGTCCGGTGGCTCTGGCTGACGGGATGATGTGGATATTAGGGGTAGTAGTCTGGCGGTTGTGACGGGATGATGTGGGATATTAGGGGTAGTAGTCCAGTGGCTCTGGCTGACCGGACGATGTGGGATATTAGGGGTAGTAGTTCGGTAGCTCTGGCTGACGGGATTGTGTGGGATATTAGAGGGAGTAGTCCGGTCGCTCTGGCTGACGGGACGATGTGGGATATTAGGGGTAGTAGTCCGGTGGCTCTGGCTGACGGGACGATGTGGGATATTAGGGGTAGTAGTCCGGTAGCTCTGGCTGACGGGATTGTGTGGGATATTATAGTGAATGTGGCCATGTGAGTGGGCCGGGCTATACACTCAGCTTTATATTATAGATATAATCATTACAATTTGTTATGAACTAACGTAGTTAGTTACTATGCCCGGGCAGCGCCGTGCTCTTCAGCTAGTAGTATTATAAAACAGTAATATATCAATATATATTGGAATAATAATAGTTATAAAATACTCTGTGCAACTGGAGACTATGCTCCCTAATCCCACAATACCTGCACACTGCTCGGCTGAAATACTCTGTGGGATATTGGGTGTAGTAGTCCGGTGGTTCTGGCTGACGGGATGATGTGGAATATTAGTGGTAGTAGTCTGGTGGCTCTGGCTGACGGGATGATGTGGGATATTAGGGGGAGTAGTCCGGTGGCTCTGGCTGACAGGATGATGTGGGATATTAGGGGTAGTAGTCTGGTGGCTCTGGCTGATGGATGATGTGGGATATTAGTGGTAGTAGTCCGGTGGCTCTGGGTGACGGGATGATGTGGGATATTAGTGGTAGTCCGGTGGCTCTGGCTGAAGGGATGATGTGGGATTTTAGGGGGAGTAGTCCGGTGGCTCTGGCTGACGGGACGATGTGGGATATTAGGGGGAGTAGTCCGGTGGCTCTGTCTGACGGGACGATGTGGGATATTAGTGGTAGTAGTCCGGTGGCTCTGACTGGATGATGTGGGATATTAGGGGTAGTAGTCCGGTGGTTCTGGCTGACGGGATGATGTGGATATTAGTGGTAGTAGCCCTGGTGGCTCTGGCTGACGGGATGATGTGGGATATTAGGGGGAGTAGTCGTGGCTCTGGCTGACGGATGATGTGGATATTAATAGTCCGTGCTCTGGCTGACGGGACGATGTGGGATATTAGGGGTAGTAGTCCGGTGGCTCTGGCTGACGGGACGATGTGGGATATTAGGGGTAGTAGTCCGGTGGCTCTGGCTGACGGGATGATGTGGGATATTAGGGGTAGTAGTCCAGTGGCTCTGGCTGACGGGACGATGTGGGATATTAGGGGGTAGTAGTCCGGTGGCTCTGGCTGACGGGATGATGTGGGATATTAGGGAGTAGTCCGGTGGCTCTGGCTGACGGGATGATGTGGGATATTAGTAGTCCAGTAGCTCTGACTGACGGGATGATGTGGGATATTAGTAGTCCGGTGGCTCTGGCTGACGGGATGATGTGGAATATTAGGGGTAGTAGTCTGGCGTCTGTGACGGGATGATGTGGGATATTAGGTAGTAGTCCAGTGGCTCTGGCTGACGGACGATGTGGGATATTAGGGTAGTAGTTCGTAGCTCTGGCTGACGGGATTGTGTGGGATATTAGAGGGAGTAGTCAGGTCGCTCTGGCTGACGGGACGATGTGGGATATTAGTGGTAGTCCGGTGGCTCTGGCTGAAGGGATGATGTGGGATATTAGGGGTAGTAGTCCGGTGGCTCTGGCTGACGGGATGATGTGGGATTTTAGGGGAGTAGTCCGGTGGCTCTGGCTGACGGATGATGTGGGATATTAGGGGGAGTAGTCCGGTAGCTCTGGCTGACGGGATTGTGTGGGATATTATAGTGAATGTGGCCATGTGGAGTGGGCCGGGCTATACACTCAGCTTTATATTTATAGATATAATCATTACAATTTGTTATAACTAACCGTAGTTAGTTACTATGCCCGGGCAGCGCCGTGCTCTTCAGCTAGTAGTATTATAAAACAGTAATATATCAATATATATTGGAATAATAATAGTTATAAAATACTCTGTGCAACTGGAGACTATGCTCCCCTAATCCCACAATACCTGCACACTGCTCGGCTGAAATTCTCTGTGATGCTGGAGACTATGCTCCTAATCTCACAATACCTACGCACTGCTCGGCTGAAATACTCTTTGCTGCTGGAGACTATGCTCCTAATCCCACAATACCTACGCACTGCTCGGCTGAAATACTCTGTGCTGCTGGAGACTGTGCTTCTCCTAATCCCACAATACCTGCGCACTGCTCGGATGAAATACTCTATGCTGCTGGAGACTATGCTCCTAATCTCACAATACCCGCGCACTGCTCGGCTGAAATACTCTGTGCTGCTGGAGACTATGCTCCAAATCCCACAATACCTGTATAAGGGGGTGAAAGAGTGTTCCTGTTTCGCCCCACCCCTTAAGTGTATATATTGTTGCAGCATGTAAATAGTTATTGTATAAGTATAACATTAGGTGGTATTGCTACATAATGCTATGTACTACTACTAATGTTTATGGTACTGCCACATTCTTATGTGTTACCATTTTGTGTACATATGTATATCTGTTTATTGCATACGTTAATGTATTCTGCTGTATTGTACATGTGCATAGTTTAGGGAAAGCTAAGTGCATCCTGTTGAGGCATTAGAGAAGGGCACTTTAGTATACAGTCATGGCCAAAAGTTTTGAGAATGACACAAATATTATATTTTCACATGATCTGCTGCCCTCTGGTTTTTATGTGTGTGTTTGACAGATGTTTTTATCACAGACAGAAATATAATTGCAAACATATGAGTAACAAAAGCTTATATTGACAGTTAGAATGAGTTAATGCAGCAAGTCAATATTTGCAGTGTTGACCCTTCTTCTTCAGGACCTCTGCAATTCTCCCTGGCATGCTCGCAATCAACTTCTGGACCAAATCCTGACTGATAGCAGTCCATTCTTGCACAATCAATGCTTTAATTTTGTCAGAATTTTTAGGTTTTTGTTTGTCCACCCGTCTCTTGATGATTGACCACAAGTTGTCAATGAGATTAAGATCTGGGGAGTTTCCAGGCCATGGACCCAAAATCTCTATGTTTTGTTCCCTGAGCCATTTAGTTATCACCTTTGCTTTATGGCAAGGTGCTCCATCATGCTGGAAAAGGAATTGTTGATCGCCAATCTGCTCTTGGAGGGTTGGGAGAAGTTGCTCTTGGAGGACATTCTGGTACCATTCTTTATTCATGGCTGTGTTTTTAGGCAAGACTGTGAGAGAGCCGATTCCCTTGGCTGAGAAGCAACCCCACACATGAATGGTTTCAGGATGCTTAACAGTTGACATGAGACAAGACTGGTGGTAGCGCTCACCTTGTCTTCTCCGAATGAGGCGTTTTCCTGATGTCCCAAACAATCGAAAAGGGGATTCATCAGAGAAAATAACTTTACCCAGTTCTCAGCAGTCCACTGCCTGTACCTTTTGCAGAATATCAGTCTGTCCATGATGTTTTTTCTGGAGAGAAGTGGCTTCTTTGCTGCCCTCCTTGAGACCAGGCCTTGCTCCAAGAGTCTCCACCTCACAGTGCGTGCAGATGCACTCACACCTGCTGCTGCCATTCCTGAGCAAGCTCTGCACTGCTGGTAGCCCAATCCCACAGCTGAAACACTTTTAAGAGACAGTCCTGGCGCTTGCTGGTCTTTCTTGGGCGCCCTGAAGCCTTTTTGGCAACAATGGAACCTCTCTCCTTGAAGTTCTTGATGATGCAATAGATTGTTGACTGAGGTGCAATCTTTCTAGCTGTGATACTCTTCCCTGTTAGGCCATTTTTGTGCATTGCAATGATGACTGCACGTGTTTCTTTAGAGATAACCATGGTTAACAGAAGAGAAACAATGATGCCAAGCACCAGCCTCCTTTTAAAGTGTCCAGTGGTGTCATTCTTACTTAATCATGACAGACTGATCTCCAGCCATGTCCTCATCAACACCCACACCTGTGTTAATGGAGCAATCACTGAAAAGAGGTTAGCTGGTCCTTTTAAGGCAGGGCTGCAATGATGTTGAAATGTGTTTTGGGGGATAAAGTTCATTTTCTAGCCAAATATTGACTTTGCAAGTAATTGCTGTTAAGCTGATCACTCTTTATAACATTCTGGAGTATATGCAAATTGCCATTAGAAAAAGTGAAGCAGTAGACTTTGTAAAAATTAATATTTGTGTCATTCTCAAAACTTTTGGCTATGACTGTATAGTATAGCTATTTGGGTAAGTGTAGTACCGTCACGGGCCAGTAGGTGGAAGCATACTAGTGTACTAGTGGGCCTAGTTAGGTAGAGTTCCTAGTTAGTCCTCATAGGGTTAAGTGTAGGAGGGGCTGCCAGGTAGTAGTGTAAGGTCTTTAGGAAGTTAGCACAGACAGGGCCAGCGTGCCCAAGTGTCCACAAGGGCTTAGGCCCAGACAACCGGCAGCCATGCAACGTTCCAAGTATAGCAACCCACGTTATCCACGGCCGCTGCATAGTATCACAGTGGGCCTAGACAGAAGAGGAAAGATGTGGCGCCTTACCGCCTGGGCCAATGTTTTTAGGGCAGAAGTTGGCTGGGCCAAGGAACTGAGGGGAGCTGGAGCTTCGACAAGTTTAGTGCAGACGGGCCGGATGCTTCACCGGGGGCCACTCAACCTAGTGATTGATAAATTCAGCTCTGAGGTGAAGCTGGCTTGGTGGAGATATCATTATGGCAAGTCAGGCCTGGAAGGAACTGGGGAGCAGTCTGGGACGGTCCAGTCAGGGCGTGTACTTCACAGAAGTAAAGTGAATAATCATGTGCACAGCCGTATAGGAGTATCTGAGTAGGTTCCCACACCATATAAATATAGCAAATAAACTCAGAACTCAACTTCAGTAGAGTGATGATTTTTAATCGTGTCCACAGTAATAACAGAAACGTTTCGGTCCTGAACTTGGACCTTCATCAGTCACATGGACTACTGTGAGTAGGTGGACCCAGCAAAAAGAGGGGCTATGCCCGGAATATCAGGTTTAAATTCTGTTCGATATAGGTGATCAAATATGGCAGCGGTTACCTGGGGGGTCCCGGTGGAGCAAAAATGTGCCTGCGGTGGACGCGGTATCCGCCGCTAGTCCGTGCATGTCACAGAAGTGACAGCAAGGCAGGGAGAGAAAAGGAAAAGAATGTAATACCTGTTTTGCCAACTGTGGATGTAACTTGTGAAGAATTCAGGAAAGAGTGTTCAAGTTGTTCTGGACTGTGGGTCCATTACTGGGGGTCGCCTGGAAGAGGGACCGTCGGTGCCTGGGAAGCACCCAGGGGAAGTGGAATCCGGAGATGCAGGTATGCCAGAGGGAAGAACACCGTTTCATGTAAGGGATGGGTCGGACATGGATGTTACGATAATCAAGGTCACGACTACAGTCTGGACCCGCCCTTACACTTGCGCACTGCTCGGCTGAAATACTCTGTGCTGCTGGAGACTATGCTCCTAATCCCACAATACCTACGCACTGCTCGGCTGAAATACTCTGTGCTGCTGGAGACTATGCTCCTAATCCCACAATACCTGTGCACTGCTCGGCTGAAATACTCTGTGCTGCTGGAGACTATTCTCCTAATCCCAAAATACATGCGCACTGCTTGGCTGAAATACTCTGTGCTGCTGGAGACTATGCTCCTAATCCCACAATACCTGCGCACTGCTCGGCTGAAATACTCTGTGCTGCTGGAGACTATGCTCCTAATCCCACAATACCTGCGCACTGCTCGGCTGAAATACTCTGTGCTGTTGGAGACTATTCTCCTAATCCCATAAGACCTGCACACTGCTCGGCTGACATACTCTGTGCTGCTGTGGCCCCTGCTCCCTTCCAGTGTAATTCTGAGTGCCCGCTGTATTTCCCTGTCCTCTGGCCCCACTGACAGTAAGTACAGGGCACAGCGGAGCGCTGCGCCCACTGATAGATTTATGAAGTGCTCACACAATCCTTTGCTGCGGTTGCTACTGTTTCCAGCCACTGTAAATGTCATCTCCAATTTATGCGCAGTGAAAGGGTAAAACAACTTCAGCCATAAATATGTATTTTTCTCTCGCCTTTATGGAAAGTGCGGCATAGATCGGGGAATGACGGGGATTTCTCCGGCCGCAGACTCTGGGGAATATGGTGGAAAGGCTTGTTCTGCAGTACGTGTCCTACACACAGGTCAGGCCGCTACCTCCCCAGCCGGGGACGTGTCAGCCATGATGGACGGTGACCGTAAAGCTGCAGAAAATGGAATTGGAATCCAACACAATTATTTCAGAACTTGCTCAGAGTATTAAAATTTCCATTATTCGTCTTCCCGAGCGCAGAATGAAGCCATTACCCGCATTAAACATTAAAGACGTGAGGTGGACCTGGCCGCACGGCGCGGCAGAGGGGGCACCGGCTGATTACAGTGGGCAGATGGTTATTAATGTATCGCAGCCATAGGGACTTTTCAGGACTTTCACATTTCTTTATTTCTGCGCTCTTGATTTGCTGCATCAATGACTGCATGTGTGTTTCCAACCAAATCAAATAACAAAAGACTGATTGGCACATCCAAGCTAGTGTGAATAGGTGCATACCAGGAGCAGCTACTTCCATATACAATGTACAAAAACAGTTGCACTCTATCGTGCTAAAGCATGTCAATGTGAAATATGAATAGCAATATGGCTTCTGAATATTAGGAAAAAATGAGACACTTTGCACACAATTTGGCCAAATCATGCCTGCCCATCAACCAACGTCAAGGTGGTCACAAAAAATGATGGGTCCCTAACTATGTGAATAACTCTCTAAGGCTAGAGTCACAGTAGCGTGTGGCATCGGATACGATATGCTAATGACCCTCGGCTCCTGCTCTGCTGCGTGCGGGAGCCGAGTGTCCTGCTACTGTGCTCCGAGCCTCTCGCACAGAGCGGATCGGAGCACAGCTGTGGAGGAGGCTAATATCTGTATCTCCTCCATTGCCGGGGATCGGCATACTTTGCACCGCAGTTGGATGATATCCAAGTGATGTGCGCTGTCACTCGCACCCATAGACTTATACGTGTCAGTGCCAACCGCAGCATGCTGCTATTGTTCTCACATACCGATTCGGCAGGAGAAAATAATCACAGATGTGATCTGCCCCATAAATTAAAACTGTACCGAGTGCTATGCCATGTTTTTTCAGCAAAGCCTGCTTTTATGGATTGGTAGGGACCTGCTGTAATTAAAATCACCACATGTTGAAGGGCAGAATACTTGGTCAGTAAGCTAACATGCCAATAACTCATACTTTTTCCTAATATTCAGAAGCCATATTGCTATTCATATTTCATATATTTCACATAGACATGCTTTAGCACGATAGAGTGCAACCTTTTTTTGTACATTGTATATGGAGGTAGCTGCGCCTGGTATGCTCCTATTCACACTAGTTTGGATGTGCCAGTCAATCTTTTGTTATTTGTATGTTAGCTTACTGACTGAGTACTCCGCCCTTCACCATGTGGTAATTTTAATTACAGCAGGTTCCTACCTACCCATTAATGCAGGCTTTGCTGAGAGAGGTGTCCACATTCACATAGGAATACAGACATCAACTTAAGGCCGGGGTCACACTTACACGTGTGATGCGAGTCTCTCGCCTCAATACCCGGGACTGCCACCGGCACTCAGGGCCAGAGTGTGCGGCTGCATGTATTTCTATGCAGCTGAATGCTCCGGTCCCGAGTGCCAGCAGCAGTGCCGGGTATTGACGCGTGAGTTTCTCGCATCACACTCGCAAGTGTGACCCCGGCCTAAGAGAGAGGTATCCACATGGTTAGGGACCCATCAGTTTTTGGGATCACCTTGACATTGGTTGATGGGCAGGCATGTTTTGGCCAAATTGTGTGGAAAACGTCTCATATTTTTTCCTAATATTCAAAAGCCGTATAGCTATTCATATTTCATATATTCCACATTGACATGCTTTAGCACGATAGAGTGCAACCTTTTTTGTACATAGACCAAATCAAGTCTGTGTAGCCTGGAGAGGCAGTATACTGTACACAAAATGAGACAAGACTGTGTAGTGTGTAACGGCAGTTTATTGTACAGCAGATGAGACAAGTCTGGCTAGTGTAAAGAAACCTCTGTAATATATAGAAGCAGTGTACTGCACATCAGATGATAAGTCGGTGTAGTATGTAGAATCTGTAAATTGTACAGCAGATTATACAAGTCTGTGTAATAAATATATAGGCAGTGTACTGTAAAGCAAAAGAAACAAGCCTGTGTGGTGTGAAGAAGCAGTTTACTGTACAGCAGATGAGACAAGTCTGTGTAACATATAAAGGCAGCGTACTGTACAGCAAAAGAGACAAGCCTATGTACTATAGAGAGTCAATGTACTTTACAACAAATAAAGTCTGTGCACCATGGAAATAATGTATTTCTGTAGCAAAAAGAATCAATCTGAAGTAGAGAAGATAAAACATCTCAGTAATATAAAGAGACAGATTATTGTACAGCAAATACTGTTTAGCATAATGAGGCAGTGTATTGTGTAGTATGGAAACAGGGTATTACATAGATGATTAAAGATGAGTGTGTAGTTGGAGAGGCAGTGAATTGTACTGCAGACACACCTGTGCAGCTTGGAGAGGCAGTGTATTTTACCGCAGACACACCTGTGCAGCATAGAGAGGCAGTGTATAGCATAGCAGACACACCTTTTGTGAGGACTCAAACCCAGCAGCTCTTGTGTACAAGGCAGCAGTTTTGCACTCTGACCTATTCAGGTCACTGGACAGTTCCTTGCTAAACCAGATATTAGTACTTGTGTTGTTCCGGAGTGTCTCTACCTTGAGTTCCTGAATGTGATTTCCTGATTGTGTTCCAGCCTTATTCTAGCTTATAACCACCTGCTGCTTATCCTCAAGATCCTTAAGCTGCTCTGTGTACCGACCATTGGCTATATCATGACTACAATTCCTGCTTATTCTCCCAAATACACTGCTGCACCGAGTAACAACCTCTGGCTATCTCCTGACTACGTTATCCGCTTTCCTCCCAACTATACTGTTGCTCCATGTACCGACATCTGGCTATATCCTGTCTACCATTCCTGCTTATCCTCCCAACTACACTGCTGCTCCGTGTACCGACCTATGGCTATATCCTGATTAAGTTACTTGCTTATCCTTCCAACTATACTGTTGCTCCGTGTACCGACCTCTGGCTATCTCCTGACTACGATTCCTGCTTATCCTCCCAACTAAACTGCTGCTCTGTGTACTGACTTCTGGCTACCTCCTGACTACAATTCCTGTTTATCCTCCCAACTACACTGCTGCTCCGTGTACTGACCTCTGGTTATAACCTGACTATGTTACCTGCTTATCCTCCCAACTATACTGCTGCTCCGTGTACCGACCTCTGGCTATCTCCTGACTACGATTCCTGCTCCGTGTACTGACCTCTGGCTATATCCTGACAAAAATACCTGCTTGTACTGCCCATAGTGGTTGCAATATCACTACTCTAACTCAGGTCAGTCCATAACACCTGTGCAGCATGGAGAAGTAGTGTATGGTATAGCAGTGACACCTATGCAGTATAGAGAGGCAGTGTACAGTATAGCAATCACATCTGTGCAGAATTGAGGGGCAGTGAAATATCTCAGTTGCTCTTTCATGCTGAGCGTTACTGTGTCAAGACTAAATCTCTAGTTTCTTCCATGATGGATGTCCTACTCCCAATCTGTGTCACAGTCCCTGTACCCACAGGGTCACAGTCCCTGTACCCACAGAGGGCAATAATGGCAGGCTCTGACGCTGGGGGTCCACACCAGCCAATAGCCACGATTCTGTGTTTCTACCAGTGAAGCCTGGAGTAGGACTGGTGTTTTCTGCCCCCATGATTAGAGCCGCACATTGCCAGCTTATCGGGGTCTGCATCCTGCAACACTTTAACATAATATTTATCAATTATTGCACCAAGAGTTGCAAAGTGGGTGTTGTGGGGGCTCCTGCGGAGGGACATCAGCTCCTTATCTGCTGGTTATACAGACTTCTTCTGGGGTCTTTTCCTCTGTACATTCTGTCTGTGAAGCGTCTTTCTGTTTCCGCCCGTAGATCGGAGGATTGTAGAGTTCTGCTTGTTAAGTCAATGTGATCTAATTGAAATGTCACTTCATGTCGGGAAGCCTCAATCTGAGGCCCTCGAGCTGGAGCGTGTGGCTCTCAGGATGGTTAATCTGATGGCGGAGCGACATTTTCATCCTGTGAAGACAGCGAGAATAGCGCTCCTTCATGAGGAGCTGAGACTCGGCAGGAAGAAGGCTGTCGTCTCCGCAGAGGGTCCGAGAGCTGTCATTATCATTAGGATAAGAGGGGCTGGGGCGGAGGACATGGTGCAGGACGGAGCGGAGGACAAGGCACAGGAGATGACTGCCTGACGTGGAATCAGCCGCCTGTTTTTCCTGTACAAACCATTAATGGTCAGTGGAGGCGCAGAATAGAGTGACAGAGTGATGTCAATTTTTGGGTGATGTTTGGCACTCTGATAAGAGGCGCACTCCATCTCCCCGGCTTTCCTGTCACTCGGAGTAATTAAATTTGTCACTGATGGTGATTTAGTGTCAGGTCGGTGCCCACTATATGTCCGCAGCAGAGCAGGCTATGGAGCCACATTGGGGTGTTCTGCAAGGAAACGACCTTCGTACAGGAGACTTTATCCTACACGAATTCTTGTCAGCTGAGAAGTGAACTACAGATTCACGGCCCCTGACTACAGAGGTTACGGGGGGAGGTCTTCGGTAGGAAAAGCCAAGAAAATCTGCAAGGGGAGCACAAAACATGCGGACTGACTATGAGGCTTCGTGTACAGCACTGCACCGAACCAGATGCTATCGGAGTCTATATATGCCGCATACCACAGGAGCAATATACAGACGCCTTATACTATGACGAACCGGAGGAACAAAGTACATGGCCCATATACTGGACCACAGGAGCGCGTTATACAGCCCATATACCAAAGAAGCATGGTATACAGCCCATATATAGCGGACCAAAGGAGCGTGGTACACAGCCCATATATTGGACCGCAGTAGCGTGGTATACTGCCCATATACCAAAGGAGCATAGTATACATCCCATTTATTGGACCAAAGGAGCGCAGTATATAGCCCATATGTGGCCGATACAGCATTTTATCTTAATTAACAAGACGTCTATTTTCAGCAAGCCAGGAAGAATAGACTGTTATCTATATGTTGACATTTGAATTTATCTGTCTCTTTTTGGTTGGTCAAGAAAACAGACTTTTGTTCATATAAGCCTGTAATATTGACTTGTAAGTTGACATTTGATGTAACAGATTGTGCTGTTATCCTGTATAACTAGCGATACAGGGTCAAGGAGCAATGATGTTTGCTGATATGCTGATTACACATTGTCCAGGCCAACTAATTTGTTGACTTGCAAAACAGAGGAGGAAAAACTATGCAAATAGATTACATAATCAAACAATGTGAGTTGGTCTCATCTCCATTATTCCCCTTTACCTGTGAATGCTGACTTCAAGGACATTTGTTAACTACAAAAAGGAGAGATAACTCCAGACATCCAGAGATGCATCCAGACATCCAAGAGATGCAAAAAAACAGAGACTCTGTACAGGACAGCAGCCATGACATCATGGCTCCATCACGAGGGACACAGATTTGTTATTCTATAGGATGCAAGCTTAGGGGACCATGACCCTGGCTTAAAGAATACAGATCTGCTCCATTGACCATCGCTGAACCATGGATACATTTGGGGTAGTCAGGATTTGGACCCACCAGTTGCCTGAGCCCCATGGATACGTTTGTGGGTGCAAAGAATCAGACCTGCCAGTCGCCTGGCTCCATGGAGATGTTAGGAGAAGCCAGGATGTGACCCTCCAGTCACCTGGCCTTGTATCCCACTGGACTGTAATCTTCCTAAGCTTGTCATTACCTCCTCTCTGTGCGTGCCAAAGGTGGGTAGTCTGCCCTGGAAGCTCTGAAATAACAGCTGCCCTTATCCCAGCGAGTCAGCAGAAGGTTGTGCACCAACTTGGATATCTTGCTGGGACTGCTCTACGTGTTATTGCTTGTTTTGTGATTCAATAAAGTACTGCTACACTGTTTTACCCTCACCCTGTGTTGTCTGAGTATTGTTACGCCCACGTTAAAAGGAGAGAGAGCGTTCAGTGGGATGATCCCTGGTCCATGCGGTTTCGGCTAACGGACCAGGGCACCCGCTGACCCCCTCCGTGTCTCCACATCATACTGGACCAGAGGAGCGCGGTATACAGCCCATATACCAGACCGAAAGGGCGCGGTATACAGCCCATATAACAGACCAAAGAAGCACGGTATACAGCCCTTAAATTCCGGACCAGGGGAGTCTGGTATACAGATCATATACCAGTCCCGAGGAACGCAGTATACAGCCTATATACCGTACCTGAGGAGCACGGTATACAACCCATACACTGGACTGGAGGAGCACAGTATACAGCCCTTATATACCAGACAGGAGAAGCACAGTATACAGCCAATATACCGACCTTGAGGAATGCGGTATACAGCCCATATACCGGACCAGAGGGTCATGGCACAATGCCCATATACCAGCCTGGAGGAGCGTAGTGTACAGGCAATATAGAGGACTGTAGAAGAGTGGCACATGGCCCATATATACTGGACCAAAGGAGCACAGTGTATACTGGGCTGGAGGAACACAGTACACAGCACATTAGAGATTACTGCTCTCCTGTCTCTTTGTAGCACATGATCAGAAGCAGCATGGAGGACATTATGCAGCAGTAATGACCAGCTTAGATGTAAATCCTGCACTGGAGTGAGATAAGACACTTACTAGAAGCACCATCAGCATGAAGGCCTTGACACACTCAGCAGTGTAAATGTGAAATGATGAGTGAGGTGAAATAACACAATATAGGCAGAAGTAGCGACCATTATACAGCAGTACTGAGCAGTGGAGCTGTGAATCCAGCTGGCATGGACTATGTGTGACAGTCATACTTGTCATGAACTTGATGGATTTTAGAAGTATTTCACAGTGAATACTGAGTTCTGGAGGTAGGACCCCCATCATCAGGAAGACCTGAAGAAAGAATATAGGGGCGTCCAAAAGACCCTGTGGATAGCGGCCGCTCCCTGACAGCTGCAGGCTCAGACACATCTCACAGACGTTTTCTTGCAATCTTTCCTTGTTTTGTCACAATCACCTCTAAAGTCGTGGCTGCAGCGGAGGCAGACGGAAGAAACGTCTGCTGTAAATTTCAGGAAAAGCCGACAATATACAGCTCTAACAATATACAGCGCTAACAACACAAGCGCAGCACTGACAATACACAGTGCAGTGTTGACAATATACAGTGTAGCACTGACAATATACAGTGTAGCACTGACAATATACAGTGAAGTGCTGACAATATACAGCGCAGCGCTGACAATATACAGTGAAGTGCTGACAATATACAGTGTAGCACTGACAATACACAGTGCAGTGTTGACAATATACAGTGTAGCACTGACAATATACAGTGTAGCACTGACAATATACAGTGAAGTGCTGACAATATACAGCGCAGCGCTGACAATATACAGTGAAGTGCTGACAATATACAGTGTAGCACTGACAATACACAGTGCAGTGTTGACAATATACAGTGTAGCACTGACAATATACAGTGTAGCACTGACAATATACAGTGAAGTGCTGACAATATACAGTGTAGCACTGACAATACACAGTGCAGTGTTGACAATATACAGTGTAGCACTGACAATATACAGTGAAGTGCTGACAATATACAGCGCAGCGCTGACAATATACAGTGAAGTGCTGACAATATACAGTGTAGCACTGACAATTACACAGTGCAGTGTTTGACAATATACAGTGTAGCACTGACATATACAGTGTAGCACTGACAATATACAGTGAAGTGCTGACAATATACAGCGCAGCGCTGACAATATACAGTGAAGTGCTGACAATATACAGTGTAGCACTGACAATACACAGTGCAGTGTTGACAATATACAGTGTAGCACTGACAATACACAGTGCAGTGTTGACAATATACAGTGTAGCACTGACAATATACAGTGAAGTGCTGACAATATACAGTGTAGCACTGACAATACACAGTGCAGTGTTGACAATATACAGTGTAGCACTGACAATATACAGTGTAGCACTGACAATATACAGTGAAGTGCTGACAATATACAGTGTAGCACTGACAATACACAGTGCAGTGTTGACAATATAACAGTGTAGCACTGACAATATACAGTGAAGTGCTGACAATATACAGCGCAGCGCTGACAATATACAGTGAAGTGCTGACAATATACAGTGTAGCACTGACAATACACAGTGCAGTGTTGACAATATACAGTGTAGCACTGACAATATACAGTGTAGCACTGACAATATACAGTGAAGTGCTGACAATATACAGTGTAGCACTGACAATACACAGTGCAGTGTTGACAATATACAGTGTAGCACTGACAATATACAGTGTAGCACTGACAATATACAGTGAAGTGCTGACAATATACAGTGTAGCACTGACAATACACAGTGCAGTGTTGACAAATATACAGTGTAGCACTGACAATATACAGTGTAGCATGACAATATACAGTGTAGCACTGACAATACACAGTGCAGTGTTGACAATATACAGTGTAGCACTGACAATATACAGTGTAGCACTGACAATATACAGTGAAGTGCTGACAATATACAGTGCAGCGCTGACAATATACAGTGAAGTGCTGACAATATACAGCGCAGCGCTGACAATATACAGTGAAGTGCTGACAATATACAGCGCAGCGCTGACAATATACAGTGCAGCGCTGACAATACACAGTGCAGCGCTGACAATATACAGTGCAGCGCTGACAATATACAGTGCAGCGCTGACAATATACAGTGAAGTGCTGACAATATACAGTGTAGCACTGACAATACACAGTGCAGTGTTGACAATATACAGTGTAGCACTAACAATATACAGTGTAGATGACAATATACAGTGTAGCACTGACAATACACAGTGCAGTGTTGACAATATACAGTGTAGCACTGACAATATACAGTGTAGCACTGACAATATACAGTGAAGTGCTGACAATATACAGTGCAGCCTGACAATAACAGTGAAGTGCTGACAATATACAGCGCAGCGCTGACAATATACAGTGAAGTGCTGACAATATACAGCGCATCGCTGACAATATACAGTGCAGCGTGACAATACACAGTGCAGCGCTGACAATATACAGTGACGCGCTGACAATATACAGTGCAGCGCTGACAATATACAGTGAAGTGCTGACAATACACAGTGCAGTACTGACAATATACAGTGAAGTGTGACAATATACAGTGCAGCACTGACAATACAGTGAAGTGCTGACAATATACAGTGTAGCACTGACAATATACAGTGAAGTGCTGACAATAACAGTGCAGCACTGACAATATACAGTGAAGTGCTGACAATATACAGGTCAGCGCTGACAATATACAGTGAAGTGCTGACAATATACAGCGCAGCGCTGCAATATACAGTGAAGTGCTGACAATATACAGCGCAAGCGCTGACAATATACAGTGCAGCGCTGACAATACACAGTGCAGCGCTGACAATATACAGTGCAGCGCTGACAATATACAGTGCAGCGCTGACAATACACAGTGCAGCACTGACAATATACAGTGAAGTGCTGACAATATACAGTGCAGCACTGACAATATACAGTGAGCACTGACAATATACAGTGAAGTGCTGACAATACACAGTGCAGCACTGACAATATACAGTGAAGTGCTGACAATATACAGTGTAGCACTGACAATATACAGTGAAGTGCTGACAATATACAGTGTAGCACTGACAATATACAGTGAAGTGCTGACAATATACAGCGCAGCGTGACAATATACAGGCAGCGTGACAACACACAGCGCAGCACTGACAATACACAGTGCAGTGCTGACAATACACAGTATAGTGCTGACAATACACAGTGTAGTGCTGACAATACACAGTGAACCGCTGACCGAGCGCCACTCCGCATCTGTGTATACAAAAAGCACTGATCGTCCTGCCACATAATCAGCGACAAAACAGATGTGCACTAGAAAGTTGGGAGAAGGCGCTGTCAGGGACTAGTAATGAATTGGGATGAGGAGGAGGATGCTCAGTACCTGATAGCGTCTTCTCCCACCCCCAAATTTATTGTGATGCTATCAAGTACTTAAAGTGAATGATGGGGAGGGACACAGGACAGGGACTAAGGCTATGTGCACACGTTCAAGATTTGCAGAAGAAAATTCTGCTGCATATCCTAATGTGTTGGCAGAAAGGACGCTGTGTAAACTACATTCATTTTTTGGCAACGTTTTTGCCATGCTTTTGTTTTGTATTTTCCCCATTAGCACAGGTGAAATAAGCTGCAAGAATTGACATTATGCAGATTTGAATTTGCTGCAAATCTGCAAGGAAAAAATAAGCAGCGGGTGCATGAGACTTCAGGGATCTCATTCACTTTTCCTGTACTGTAAAACCTTGCATATATTCCGTGTGCACATGGCCTTACAGGTAATTCGGGAGAGTCACAGACTCAATAATTTATATTATTGGGCAACAGAGATTATAGTTAATGGGGAGTGTGTCGACCCGCCACCACAATTGTGGGTTACCAGGGCAATGGGTACTCAGAGCGAGCCCGTAGAAGTCTATGGGATTGTCACAGGTAGCTGTGGCTCGGTCTGTGGCCCTGGCGGTCTGGCGTATGTTGGGGATATATTTACAGGGGATAGATTTATATACAGTTCGTGACGCCCCTGTAGTATTCTGGTAATTTGTACCAGCGCTGCTGTAGATCTCTGAGGGGATGGTGAGGCAGCTAGATGTCGGGTCCCCTAAGGTGGGACTCTTCCCTCAGGTCGGTAGTTAGGTAGGGATTGTGCAGGCATGCAATAATAACTCAGTCTCAACGGTCAGTGTCTTTCCATACCTTTACTTGCAAGATGATAAGGCAGGTCCAGGGGGCTGATGGGGTTGATGGAGGATGAGCTTTGAGGCAACAGCTAAGCAAGTTAGGGGCCTCCTTTACTGTCCAATGAAGATGAGTACGACCAGCCTGAAGCGTAGTCCCTCTATGATTCCAGCTTATCCAAAGCTGTGCTTCCCAGTCAGGTTTGTGGTGGAGCCTTTCTGTGAGGGAGCTGAATTCTTATTTTGTCCTGCAGAGACTCAAAGTCTTCACTTCCCCTGACCCCAGTTACGTACTGACTATAAGGGGCTTGTTTGCCGCGACCTAGGGTCCGGTAAATCTCTGGTTTTCTCTTCACTATGCTTGTAGCTAATAGTGATCCTTCGGTCCCCAGTAACCGGTAGCAATGTGCAGGACTTTTCCAAGCCAAACGCACTTTTCCATAATCTTCCTTCCACTTTGCCCTTCGATTTGCTCGACTCTTAATAGATAGTTCAGTCTTTCTTCCAGTGGGGCACAGCTCTGACTAGACTAAGGTGAATTAGACCACCTGTACCAGCCTCCACGTTCTGAACTGATGACAGGCTCAAACTGGACACGTCTACTCTGTCTAAGGACAGGAAACTGACTGACTAGAAATCACTCCCTTCCACACCCCTGCTGGGTGTGTCAGAAGTGTACATGATGTCATGAAGAGACCTTAACTGTTACCTCTCCACTCATCCTCTTGGTATTGTGTACCAGGGCTACACATTCCCCCATGGTAAACGACAGCACTCCCGGGCTGTAAAATACAAAAGAGACATTTTGTTTATGCATGAAAACATTAACAATAACAGTAATTCGTCCCATCCGGGAGGTGAGGATATCTTGAACGTTGCAAACATTATAAAGAAATACAAAAGTATTAAATAGCATTCAATAAATATACAATTATACTTGTGAAGGACCCGCACCAAACCTTCAACGTGGGTCCTGGGTGGGCTGCAGGACATCCGAATGCAGACCTCACTCAGTGCCACACCACACGGGTTTTTGGTTCAGAGGTAAGTCAAGGTTTCATGTGAAACCATTAAAAAGGCACAAAGTGCAACTATTTACAGGATACAGTTTTTGGGCTGGCTCAGTCCTCAGCCTCTGAGTCCATTGTTAAACGAAGACATAATAGGGAAAACACATTTATATATATATAGACTTTTACAATATATTCACAAGAATTCGTTATAACTACTGCTGATATCTAATGGGTAATTTCCCTTTTGTGATTCTCTCTGATCTACGTGGTGTAGTTTCAGGTATATCAAGTTGCGATCTGTCTGCACTGCGTAACGGCAAACTATAGAACTGCCTTAATCTTTCTATGGATCTGGCAAGCGTACTGATGGCTGGGCGGTGTGAGTCAGCTTCACCAGGGGATCCCATAGTATGGGGCGCTGCTTCTGATGATCCATCTTGAGGTTCCACAGGTTGAGGTGTTGCTGGGATGGGTAACTCCTGAGCGGGCTCAACTGGCACCACAGGCACAACTGGAGGTAGAACTTCCTCTTGTGGCTGATAAAACTGCAACACTGGAATTATCACAGCATCTCCCAGTCTAGGCCAATCCGCAGGAAAATCTCCCAGATCGGTGTGGATGACCTCTTCCTTTCTTTCTCTTTGATTGAGGACAGGGTTCTTTTCACAACTCTTTAAGTGTTCTGGACACAACTTCAAATGATCTCTAGACACAGTGATTGTTGTTCTTCCTCCGTCTTTACTGACGACACAAACTTTTCTGTTGTCATATTTAGAATCTTGTATGACGTAGGGTTCTTGCTCCACTGATTATCCAATTTGTGCATCTTCCTCTTTCTTTTTAAGACTACCTCTCCAGGCATCAAAGGCTTGGCAGGAGCATTTCGGTTGTAAACATCTTCCTGTTTCTCCCGTGCCTTATTAAGACTTTCCTCTACACAGATTTGTACTCTTCTGTATTGCTCTTGCCGATTGACGTCCCAGTTTTCAACGGCGTCGTCTGCCTCCGGTTCTACCACTCCAAGTTCTAGATCCATTGGTAGTTTTCCGGGCCTTGCTCGCATAAGATAAGCTGGAGTGCAGTTAGTTGAGCTTACAGGTATATGATTATACAAATCAACCAAATCAGGTAGTAAATCCGGCCATCGATTCCTGTCTTCCAACGGTATGGATCTCAACAAGTCAAGGACAATATGGTTCATCTTTTCACAAAGACCGTTGGTTTGAGGGTGGTATGGTGTCGTTCTAATTTTCTTGCACCCGTACATATGACAGAATTCCTTGAATAAATCGGCTTCAAAAGCAGGTCCCTGATCGGTTAAGACTTGCTCCGGATATCCATGCGGTCTGCAGAAACTTGCTTGAAAGGTCTTCGCTGCCGTCACCGCGGTCTGGTCCTTAACTGGAACAACTACCAGAAATCTGGAGTAATGGTCCACCATGGTCAAGGCGTATGAGTATCCAGATCTACTTGGCGACAATTTGACGTGGTCCAGGGCCACAATCTCCAGGGGACGAGTCGTCCGGATAGGTTGCAGGGGTGCCTTCTGACTACCGTAGTCCTTTCTTCTGAGACCACAGGGTCCACAGTTCCGACACCACCTCTCGATGGAGCTGCGCATCCCTACCCAGTAGAACCGGCATCTCAACAGGGTCTCCAGCTTTCTCCAGCCAAAGTGTCCTGCTTGATCGTGGTACGCTTCCAACACCATTGGGACGTCTGCCTTGGGGACCACGATTTGCCAGACCATCTCATGGGTTCTGGGGTTGACGTATCTCCTGCACAACTTCTCACGGTATAGGAACAACCTGCTTTTCTCGTTCCACAGGAGCTTGGCTGACATAGGTGCATCCTTTTCCAGAGAGGAGCCTTCCTGTCTTAACAACTCCTTGATGCGGCTGACCACTGGATCACTGTCCTGAGTCTCTTTCCAACTATGATGGGGTAAAGGATTTAATGTTGCACCATTCTGCTTTCTGTGGACTCGATGCTCGTGGACTACCCCATTTCGATGGAACGCAGGTAGCTCAATTTCTTCCAGGTCGTCCGATTTTCTTCCGTATCAGAGTCATGCGGCATTCGGGACAACGCATCAGCATTAGCATTCTTTCGACCTGCCCGGTACTTGATAGTAAACTGGTAATTGGACAACGGGCCATCCATCGCTGCTCCATGGCACCCAGCTTGGCGGTTTCCAGGTGCGTTAACGGGTTGTTGTCTGTGTACGCCGTGAACTTATTGGAGGCCAGATAGTGCTTAAATCTTTCAGTAATGGCCCAGACCAGCGCCAGAAACTCCAGCTTGAAGCTGCTATAATTTTCCGGATTCCTCTCCGTTGGCCTGAGTTTTCTGCTAGCATAAGCGATGACTTTTTCTTGGCCATTCTGCTTCTGACTGAGAACTGCTCCCAACCCTTCATTACTGGCGTCGGTGTACAACAGGAACGGTTGGCTGTAATCAGGATAGGTTAAGATCTCATCACCTGTCAGGATCTCTTTCATCTTTTGGAATGCTTCAGCCTGTTCTTTACCCCAATTAAAGGGAGGGTTTCTGCTCTTTAAGGATTGTCCTACCAGGAGGTCCTGTAAAGGAGCTGCCTTCTTCGTGTAATCTTTCACGAATCTCCTGTAGTAACCCGTTAGTCCAGGAACTGTCGCACTTCCTTAAGGTTCTTCGGCTCCGGCCACTTCTGGATGGCAGTGACTTTCTCTGGGTCCGGCGCTACTCCTTCCGAACTGACGATGTGCCCCAAGTATTGTACCTTCTGTTTGAGTAGATGGCATTTTGAGGGTTTTAATTTCATCCCGTACCTGGACAGGGACTCGAATACTTCTGCCAGGTGCTTCAGATGGTCCTCATATGTCTTGGAATACACGATAACGTCGTCTAGGTATAGCAGCACGGTTTCAAAATTGAGATGTCCCAGACAATTTTCCATCACTCTCTGAAATGTTCCTGGGGCACTACTGAGCCCAAACGGCATTCTGTCGAACTCACAGAGCCCCATTGGGGTGGTGAAAGCCGTTTTCTCACGATCCTCCTCAGCCACAGCACTTGCAGTAACCACTAGTCAGATCAAGGGTAGAAAAGTAGTTAGCCGTTTTCAGAGCAGCTAATGATTCCTCTATACGTGGTAACGGGTATGCATCCTTGTGTGTTATGCGGTTCACCTGCCTGTAATCCACACACATTCTCATACTACCATCTTTCTTTTTAACCAGAACTAGAGGAGCTGCCCAGGGGCTACAACTATCCCTTATCACCCAGCTTTCTTCATATCATGCAACATTTCTTTAGCCTTCTGATAATGAGCTGGAGGTATGGGCCTATACCGCTCTTTGATGGGAGGATGATTGCCTGTAGGGATATGATGTTGTACTCCCTTAATGATCCCAAAATCAAGTGGATTTTTGCTAAACACTTGGGCGTACTCTTGCACCACCCGTAATACCCCTTGCTTCTGGTGAGCGGGAGTGGTGTCCGTCCCAACATGGAGTTGCTGACACCATTCCGCCACCTGAGTTGCTGGGTCATTGTCCTCCTCTATTTGACAGGAGTCTAAGGACTCAGCCGGGAGAATAGAATTATTATCAACAGCATGAAGTTTAGCAATGGTTGCATAACGGGGTAAATTTACCTCATCATCTCCCCAATTGAGAAGCCGTACCGGTACTCTTCCATTCACCACTTCTACTACTCCTCTAGCAGTCATAAGTGTAGGTCTATGTTCTGAATGGTGGGGTTCTACTACAGCTTGGTAATTCTGTCCTCTCAGACCTATGGCTGCCCTGCACCAAATGATCATTTCACTCATTGGGGGTATCACAATAGGATCTGAGTCAGTGACCCGTACATTACCAATTTCGCCGTCGGTAAGCTTCGCTTGCTGCTGACACACCAGGGCCGGATCTCTCTTTGGATTACTCCTCTCTGCCTTGGTCGGGCAATCTCAGCGAGCTGTTGGAGCAAGAACACAACTTCTCCCAAACAATTACCGATAATGTTAGTACCCAAAATTATATTTAAACCATTCTCCTCATTTACAGTCTTTACTACCAGAAGCCCCTGGTCTTTCAACTCCTCTCTGCCCACCTTTACATCTACACATTTTGCTCCGAGTACTTCTACAGGAAGACCATTAGAAGCATACACAGTAAAGTCAAGGCTCGGAGGTTTAAGACTGTCCATTGACCAGTACTTGGTATATAGAGCATCAGGTATTAGGGTCACCTGCGACCCAGTGTCTAACAATGCGGGAACAGCAATACCATCTAGAATAATAGACAGGTAGGGTCGCCCGCCCACATACCTGCGGTTCCAGTCTAGGGGGCCTGACGGGTATTCTCCTGGGTGTTGGCCCTTGGACCCAGGTTCTGCCCGTTTAAAGGACACTGTGTAGACAGATGACCTTTCCGGTTGCAGCGATAACAGATGATCTCTCGACGAGAAGGGTGTTGATCAGAGGTTGCTCCTGGGGTGGCGTTGTCCTCCTCCGGGGGGGCGACGTCTTCTTTCTTCTCCGGTGCTTCACAGGAACGTCCTCTGGGCAGTCAGCTAACAAGATCTTCCCTTCCTCTTCTTTCCGCAGCTGTAGGGCACTCATCACAGCGGCCAGATTTTTAGTCAGCTGGCGCACCTCTGAGCGCAGACAGTCCAATTCACTAGGAGGTGTCACCTGCGTTTTGGTTTCTGCCACTAGCGGGGAACAGGGGGTTACTGCCGGTTCCGGAGTGACTTCAGCCTGATGATGTTGGGTTGCCACCTCGGGTTTGCCCAGGGGCCGCAGCCCTTTTATTGCCATGTCCTTTAGGGCATCAAAGGTAGCATCCGGATGATCTAAGGACCACCAATTTACAGTTCTGCGTTCCTCTGGGGATCTCAATCCCTGTATAAATTGTTCTTTCAGCATTCTATTCTCGTCGATAGCATTTAAATGGTTAATTTGCTTGAGGGCTCTCAGGGCTCCCTGTAGTCGGCAAGCATAGTCCCGGATGCTGTCACCTGGCTGTTGTGAACAGTGATAGAAGGCCATCCGGAGATCCGTTTCTGTGCGGTCTTCAAATATGGCATGTAGCTTCAGGAAGATCGCAGGTACCGACTCCTGATCAACGGTATCCCAGGTCTCCACTTCCCTCTCAGCAGCGCCAGTTAGCTGCCTATTAGCACAGAAGCTTTTTGTCTCTCAGGCATGGAGTACATTTCTAGGATGCTGCATAACTTCCGCTTGAAGCCTGCTAATGTGCCTGGCTCACCGCTGTATTGGGGAAGCCATTTCGCCCCAGGCATATATGGGAGCGTTAGTGGCATGATCGGGACTACCGGACTGGGTGCAGGGCCTGCGCCCCCATCTGGCGCTACAATACCAGACGGTGCGGGATTGGGGCCTCCGGCTGGGGCCGCACTGTCAGCCGGTTGTTGTGACATCTTAGCGCCCCCTTGGTTAAACGGAGCCTACCGGTTTCAGATGCTGCTACTTCACAGGCACCGCAGTGGGAACAGGACCTTCGTCGCAGGCGCTCTGATGTCAGAGCGTTCACTTCCTGTTGCAGGACCTGCCGATGAGTCAGAGCCGGGGGCGTGTCCAAGACTTTGCGCGCTCTTTCAGGTACGCCCACCTTCTTCTCCAGCGCCTTAGGGCGCGAATCTGGCGGCAAATATGGCGGTATTTGGCGCCAAACAACAGCAACAGTCTTTTTCGCCAAAACACTCCACAGGCACACAGGGCTCGCAATGCTGCAAGTTTCGTATCCTGTTCGTGACGCCAAGTTTTTGTGTCGACCCGCCACCACAATTGTGGGTTACCAGGGCAATGGGGTACTCAGAGCCGAGCCCGTAGAAGTCTATGGGATTGTCACAGGTAGCTGTGGCTCGGTCTGTGGCCCTGGCGGTCTGGCGTATGTTGGGGATATATTTACAGGGGATAGATTTATATACAGTTCGTGACGCCACCTGTAGTATTCTGGTAATTTGTACCAGCGCTGCTGTAGATCTCTGAGGGGATGGTGAGGCAGCTAGATGTCGGGTCCCCTACAGGTGGGACTCTTCCCTCAGGTCGGTAGTTAGGTAGGGATTGTGCAGGCATGCAATAATAACTCAGTCTCACACGGTCAGTGTCTTTCCATACCTTTACTTGCAAGATGATAAGGCAGGTCCCAGGGAGGCTGATGGGGTTGATGGAGGATGAGCTTTGAGGCAACAGCTAAGCAAGTTAGGGGCCTCCTTTACTGTCCAATGAAGATGAGTACGACCAGCCTGAAGCGTAGTCCCCTCTATGATTCCAGCTTATCCAAAGCTGTGCTTCCCAGTCAGGTTTGTGGTGGAGCCTTTCTGTGAGGGAGCTGAATTCTTATTTTGTCCTGCAGAGACTCAAAGTCTTCACTTCCCCTGACCCCAGTTACGTACTGACTATAAGGGGCTTGTTTGCCGCGACCTAGGGTCCGGTAAATCTCTGGTTTTCTCTTCACTATGCTTGTAGCTAATAGTGATCCTTCGGTCCCCAGTAACCGGTAGCAATGTGCAGGACTTTTCCAAGCCAAACGCACTTTTCCAATAATCTTCCTTCCACTTTGCCCTTCGATTTGCTCGACTCTTAATAGATAGTTCAGTCTTTCTTCCAGTGGGGCACAGCTCTGACTAGACTAAGGTGAATTAGACCACCTGTACCAGCCTCCACGTTCTGAACTGATGACAGGCTCAAACTGGACACGTCTACTCTGTCTAAGGACAGGAAACTGACTGACTAGAAATCACTCCCTTCCACACCCCTGCTGGGTGTGTCAGAAGTGTACATGATGTCATGAAGAGACCTTAACTGTTACCTCTCCACTCATCCTCTTGGTATTGTGTACCAGGGCTACACAGGAGCACAGCACTGCTTATCACTTTATATTTTTAATGGTGCGTGGCTAATAGTATACCAATGGTGGGGTACATATCTGTATTTGAGGGGAGACACATGTATGTATACAATGTATGTGACCTTGGTACTTTCAAGGCTGCGATGATCATTGTGACAAGACAAGTCGTGGCTGGGAGATGTAGACATGAAGGTCTAACCAGATGGAGAAGAAACAAAGCACAGTCCCTTTGTATATAGTGTACTCACTTATTATGTATAGCGCTGTCCTTAGTTACATAGTTTCCTCTTTTATTAAGTATAACATTGTCCCTTATTACGAACCATCCTCTCTAGTTTTATATGGTGCTGTAAAGGGACAGCCGCGTGGCCGATGTACTGGAAGCTATGTGATGTTTTACCTCTGTCATGTCTATGGTGTGGAGGTGTTCTCCTCCCGTGAGGGAGCGTACAGAGTCTAAAATCACGTCATACAGTTCTGCTTTATTTTCCTCCTGGCACAGCACATCCAAGACACCAAAAGCATCTCTTACACGATACCAGCAATACATTCTTCACAGGGCTACTTCTTCTCCGCTGCCACACCAGAATGGACCAATAAGTATTGACGGGACGAGGACACTGGAGACACTTCAATCCAGCATAAGAAAGACACATTTACTAGGTCGTCTACCCCTTCTCTGGTTATCCTGCCCGGATACTTCTGATGGCCCACTCGCTTCCACGCTTCAGCACGATCTCTTCTGCTGAGCGTTCCCACAGTGGTTCTTCCACTGGACTCCTGCTGCGTAAACCCACTCTTTCTGGGTCCACACCACCGCGGTCTATTCTACTCCAGCTTCTTCAGGGGTTGCTGGTCCCCTATTCTTTCTACCCTATGATTAGGGCCCAGGAACGTGGACGTCCTCACACTAGCAAGGTCCACCCCCGACTGTCCTCCGCTACGAGGAGGGCTTCCCGTCCGATTCCCGCTTGGAGGCAATCCTTCCCTAGCAACAAGTCCCTAACTACTGTCCCTAAACCAAGGATGTGCTAACTGCCCCATCTAGTGGCCAACTCTAATACTGTTCTGACGTACTTTTATAGCGTTATAACTAGATCTTTAATGTGCCACCATTAGTGATCCCTCGCAGATAACAGTAGCCCAAACTATATACACTATTCTCCAAGTGCCCTCCTCTAATGACCCCAAGGATACACTGACTACCTGTCACTAGACCCCAGCATTTATACCTACATAGCAATTTACAAAGCATATTCATATTTACATTAACACAATTAAAGGGGATGAAACCTTAAAGGGTTAATACCCTAGACCTCATTACAGTGCCGTCCCTTATTATATAGCTTCCTCTGCTGTAATGTACAGCACTGTCTCTTACATAACGTATTCTTTTAATTCACAGCGCCCTCTTTTATTACATAGTCCCCTATAAATTGACTGCTGATGGAGCAGCCGGTGACCAGATGACCAGTCCATCAGCTTTTCCATTAGAAAAGAAGCTTTCCCATGGTATATCAGCCATCATTGCATTATAGTGTATATCTAACACTAGGATGGTATGTATTAAAGACAGGGCTTTATATAATCTGATATGTAAGGCACGGAGGTGTACATAAGAGAGGGCACTGTGTGATAAGAGATGGCAATATACATAATAAAGGAGACAATGTAAGATGTATACATGTATGTGTGTGTTGCTATATATGTGTAGCTTTGTCATCATAAAAGGAGGGAGGCCCAGACACATTTCTTGCACAAGGGCCCCAAGCTGTTAGTGTCCGCCCCTGCTATGGGGTATTGTTAAGAGGAAGATGAGACACCAGACCAACAAAAAGGAAGACGAGCTGAAGGTTGCTATCAAAGCATCCTGGGCTTCCATAACACCTCAGCAGTGCCACAGGCTGATCGTCTCCATGCCACGCCACATTGATGGAGCAATTGATGCAAAAGGAGCCCCGACCAAGTACTGAGTGCATTTACTGAACAGACATTTCAGTAGGCCAACATTTCTGATTTTAAAGTCATTTTTCAAGCTGGTGTTATAAAGTATTCTAATTTACTGAGATAATGACTTTTGGGTTTTCATTGGCTGAAAGCCATAATCATCAACATTAAAGGGAACCTGGTGTATTTATGTGTGTGTTATATATACAGGCAGAACAATGGACATATAAAGAAATAAACAGTATACTTGTGTATATGAGTTATGCATGTATGTGTGCGTAGCTATATATATTTGTGTATATACACGTGCTTCTCACAATATTAGAATATCATCAAAAAGTTAATTTATTTCAGTTCTTTAATACAAAAAGTGAACTCATATGTATTATATACAGTCATTACAGACAGAGTGATCTATTTCAAATGCTTATTTCTGTTAAAGGGAACCTGTCACCCCATTTTTTGTATATAAGGTACGGCCACCGCCATTAGGGGCTTATCTACAGCATTCTATAATGCTGTAGATAAGCCCCCGATGTAACCTGAAAGAGAAGAAAAAAGAGTTATATTATACTCACCCGGGGGGGCGCTCCGGTCCGATGGGTGTCGCGGTCCGGGTCCAGCGCCTCCCATCTTCTAGCGATGACGTCCTCCTCCTTGCTTCGTGTCACGCTCCTGCACAGGCGTACTGATCTGGCCTGTTGAGGGCAGAGTACTGCAGTGCGCAGGCGCCGGGAAAGGTCAGAGAGGAGCCGCCACAGAAGAAAGAAAGATGACGTCATTGCATGAAGAAGGGAGGCGCTGGACCGCGACGCCCATCGGACCGGACCGCGACCCCCCAGGTGAGTATAATCTAACTTGTTTTGTTTCACTTTTAGTATTAAAGAACTGAAATAAATTAACTTTTTGATGATATTCTATTATAGTGAGAAGCACCTGTATATATAAATATACACACACACACACACATATATACACACACATAAATACACATGTAAACACCTGTAGCAGTATATAATATAGCTGTGTATACAGTATATAGACGGATACATAGACCGGCACTTATATGCCCTGTATATAAGACGTGGGGTGGGTCGTTGTCTTTCTGTTCTCTTGTCTCTCAAGCTCCATACAGGCATAACAGAGAAATCAGCTCTTACTAGATTTATGGCTGGAAAGCCATTGGACAATGGCAGGAGCAATCCATGCTGGGAAGTGATGGATAGGCAGGTCCTGCACCTATAGTGCTGGTGGACTGAAAGTTACATAGAATGTATCAGGACAGTTTCTGGACAGATTAGAGTAGAAGGTGCTCTGAGGGCAGCGTTCTCTTGTGCGGCTGATGCAGCAGGATGAGGTTTCTCGGGTGCCATCGTCTATACCCGCAGTCAGTAAGTCAGGAGACCCCAGGGGTCATCCGACCTAACTTCTCTGGGTCCTACATATCTACCAGCCCTATTCTCACAGGCGGCCTGATTTCTTGCACGACCTACTTTGCTCTTATTAATACAGAACGTTCAGTGGAGATTTCCATGAAGACACTGAGGATAATGGGCGCTCTTATAGTGCGGAGAGGATGGAGGAGCGGAGCTGTCACCGGCGAGCAGACCATCCCTCAGTGTAGGGACGCCCGATCCTTCCCGGTGACAGGGCGTGTAATGGAGAGCGCGCGGCTTGTGTCAGCTCCTTGTTCCGTCGCGCTATTCCTTAATTAAATTCTCTTTTTTCCTTCTCTTCCGAGTTCTGTTCGCGACAGAAGAGGAGAACAGATGTTTCCATCGTGTTTTTCTAAGTCTGTGTTTTGACAAGAAAGATGAAGAAGCTTCTCCGTACTCACATTCTGCTCCAAAAACAACAGGCCCGAAGAGAGCAGGAAATATGGCCGCGCCGCTTCAGGAGGGGTGCGATTAATAACCCAGAAAAGCGGCAATCTGCTGCGCTGGATCCTACGATGCCCCCCGTATCCCTCCAGAGCAGCAGACATCTTCTGAGATGACACTGATTGCTTTCTGTAGGTGAAGCCGTTGTCTGGCAAAGTGCAGATACCAGGGAGCAATAGCGGGTGGAATCTCCCTGGACACAGCCAGAAGAGACCCCTGTGCAAGTGCAATATGTGGGCGACATAAAAAGACCCGCGTAATAATTGCAACAATTTGAGCCGGGACGTAAGACGAAAAGGAGAAAATGTCCGCTGCACTATGGAGCAAAACAGTTTATTCAGCGGAAGAGAACAAACAATAACCATGTATGAGGAACAATGAGAATGTGCAATGACAAAATAAAATTAGGAACATTGTATCAACGCGTTTCTGGTGCACACAGGACCCGGACGGCTCTAATTACGGCCCTCTACCCTTGTGGGGTAGCGCCTCATAATGCAGTTTCACCTGCTCTGGAGGTGGATGTGGCCCCCTGACCTGCAGGGCCCCTGTGCGGCTGCACCAATCATATGTCCGCTCTTGTCCTAGAGCGCAGTCACCGATGGACTCCACTAATGGGTCAAAAAATGCAACGAAAAAACTGCACCGTAGGAATGAGATTTTAGACGTCTTCTTTATTTTGTTTTCTATCCACATGAATAAAAAAAAAAAAAAGCATCAAAAATGCAAAATGTGAACAAGTCCTATCCGTCCCTGACACTGCAGAGGCCAGACTCCTGCGGATCCATCTGTCCTGCTGTTTCGCCGCCCCGTACATTTGATCTGCACGTTTGCTTTGAGGCCGGAGGTCTCTCTGACAAGGGCGGATACAATGTAAGGACAGGGCGAGGAGTGGGAGCGGGTCGTACAGGACCGGATACTGCTGGGGGCTCCAGGACTTGGAAATTGACTTTGTAACTTCTGTGCTCTTGTCAATCCTCAAGAACAAAATGACTATAGAAAATCTCGGTGCGTCCGCCTCTCACTGAATGCCGCGCACAAAGGCGCCTTAGTTACAGGCAATTATGTGCCGCTATTTAGAGGAGTCGGGAACAACACGGACGGGAAATAATGTTATTTTCAGGACCGGCCTGGAAAAAGAAAAGCCGACCTGGCAGTTACGGAGGCATGTGCTGATATTCAGCGAGCGAGGGGGGCGGCTTTATATTATACACAAATGGCAATTATGTGACAAAGGAGAAACCGTTCACCGGAGCCGCGTTATGTGGGACACTTTATGCAGTAAAGAGTTGGATAAAATGAGTCTGCAGCGGCTCGGTGTAATGGTGGAGGGCCGGAGCTTGTTGGGGGCGCTCGCTGCTCGGAGTGCCAGTGGGAACATCTGCATAGAAATGGTTCCCAGCATCTAAGGGTATTACAACTTTTCTCAATCCTCCGTTGTCTTTCTAGGGTTCCTGACTACACACCCCGGGGACAGTCTCTCAATAACAGGAGAAAAGGCAAAGTCACAAAAAAAGATTATCCCCAGGGGACGCCATCTCTGACTTTCACCATCTCAGTTATTTTACTTTAGATGATTATTTTCCACCCAAAAATCAGTGCACACCAGTACATCTCCAGTGAGGAGACCGGGAGACTTGTCTTGGTGCAATTCAAGAACAAATTTTTAATACCACTATACAGTCATGGCCAAAAGTTTTGAGAATGACACAAATATTAATTTTTACAAAGTCTACTGCTTCACTTTTTCTAATGGAATTTGCATATACTCCAGAATGTTATAAAGAGTGATCAGCTTAACAGCAATTACTTGCAAAGTCAATATTTGGCTAGAAAATGAACTTTATCCCCCAAAACACATTTCAACATCATTGCAGCCCTGCCTTAAAAGGACCAGCTAACCTCTTTTCAGTGATTGCTCCATTAACACAGGTGTGGGTGTTGATGAGGACATGGCTGGAGATCAATCTGTCATGATTAAGTAAGAATGAGACCACTGGACACTTTAAAAGGAGGCTGGTGCTTGGCATCATTGTTTCTCTTCTGTTAACCATGGTTATCTCTAAAGAAACACATGCAGTCATCATTGCAATGTACAAAAATGGCCTAACAGGGAAGAGTATCGCAGCTAGAAAGATTGCACCCAGTCAACAATCTATCGCATCATCAAGAACTTCAAGGAGAGAGGTTCCATTGTTGCCAAAAAGGCTCCAGGGCGCCCAAGAAAGACTAACAAGCGCCAGGACCATCTCTTAAAAGTGTTTCAGCTGCGGGATCGGGCTACCAGCAGTGCAGAGCTTGCTCAGGAATGGCAGCAGGCAGGTGTGAGTGCATCTGCACGCACTGTGAGGCGGAGACTCTTGGAGCAAGGCCTGGTCTCAAGGAGGGCAGCAAAGAAGCCACTTCTCTCCAGAAAAAACATCATGGACAGACTGATATTCTGCAAAAGGTACAGGCAGTGGACTGCTGAGGACTGGGGTAAAGTTATTTTCTCTGATGAATCCCCTTTTCGATTGTTTGGGACATCAGGAAAACGCCTCATTCGGAGAAGACAAGGTGAGCGCTACCACCAGTCTTGTCTCATGCCAACTGTTAAGCATCCTGAAACCATTCATGTGTGGGGTTGCTTCTCAGCCAAGGGAATCTGCTCTCTCACAGTCTTGCCTAAAAACACAGCCATGAATAAAGAATGGTACCAGAATGTCCTCCAAGAGCAACTTCTCCCAACCCTCCAAGAGCAGTTTGGCGATCAACAATGCCTTTTCCAGCATGATGGGGCACCTTGCCATAAAGCAAAGGTGATAACTAAATGGCTCAGGGAACAAAACATAGAGATTTTGGGTCCATGGCCTGGAAACTCCCCAGATCTTAATCCCATTGAGAACTTGTGGTCAATCATCAAGAGACGGGTGGACAAACAAAAACCTAAAAATTCTGACAAAATGAAAGCATTGATTGTGCAAGAATGGACTGCTATCAGTCAGGATTTGGTTCAGAAGTTGATTGAGAGCATGCCAGGGAGAATTGCAGAGGTCCTGAAGAAGAAGGGTCAACACTGCAAATATTGACTTGCTGCATTAACTCATTCTAACTGTCAATATAAGCTTTTGTTACTCATATGTTTGCAATTATATTTCTGTCTGTGATAAAAACATCTGTCAAACACACATAAAAGCCAGAGGGCAGCAGATCATGTGAAAATATAATATTTGTGTCATTCTCAAAACTTTTGGCCTTGACTGTACAGTGTCCGAGCACCTGTACTAGGAGTAATACTACTATACAGCGTCAGGGCACCTGTACCAGGAGTGATACTGCTATACATCATCTGAGCTCTGTACCAGGAGAATTACTGCTATAAAGCACCTGAGCACCTGTATCAAACGTAATTCCACTATACAGCATCAGAGCACCAGTACCAGGAGTAATACTGCTATACAGCATCCGAGCACCTGCACCAGGAGTAATACTGCTATACTGCATCCGAGCACCTGTACCAGAAGTAATACCGCTATACAGTGCCCGAGCACCTGTACCAGGAGTAATACTGCTACACAGCATCTAAGCACCTGTACCAGAAGTAATACTGCTACACAGCATCTGAGCACTGTACTAGAAGTAATACTGCTACACAGCATCCGAGCACCTGTACCAGAAGTAATACTGCTATACAGCATCAGAGCACCTGTACCAGGAGTAATACTGCTATACAGCGTCCGAGCACCTGTACCAGGAGTAATACTGCTATACTGCATCCGAGCACCTGTACCAGAAGTAATACTGCTATATAGAGTCCGAGCACCTGTACCAGGAGTAATACTGCTGTACAGCATCCGAGCACCTGTACAAGGAGTAATATTGCTATACAGCATCCGAGCACCTGTACTAGAAGTAATACTGCTACACAGCATCCGAGCACCTGTACCAAAAGTAATACTGCTATACAGCATCCGAGCACCTGTACCAGGAGTACTACTGCTATACAGCGTCTGAGCACCTGTACCAGGAGTAATACTGCTATACAGCGTCCGGACACCTGTACCAGGAGTAATACTGCTATACAGCATCCGAGCACCTGTACAAGGGTAATACTGCTATACAGTATCCGAGAACCTGTACCAGGAGTACTACTGCTATACAGCGTCCGAGCACCTGTACAAGGAGTAATACGGCTATACAGCATCCAAGCACCTGTACCAGAAGTAATACCGCTATACAGCATCCGAGCACCTGTACCAGGAGTAATACTACTATACAGCATCCGAGCACCTGTACCAGGAGCAATACCAGTATACAGCATCCGAGCACCTGTACCAGGAGTGATACCAGTATACAGCATCCGAGCACCTGTACCAGGAGTAATACCAGTATACAGCATCCGAGTACCTGTACCAGGAGTAATACCGCTATACAGCATCCAAGCACCTGTACTAGAAGTAATACCAGTATACAGCATCCGAGCACCTGTACCAGGAGTGATACCACTATACAGCATCCGAGCACCTGTACCAGGAGTAATACCAGTATACAGCATCCGAGTACCTGTACCAGAAGTAATACCGCTATACAGCATCCGAGCACCTGTACCAGGAGTAATACCGCTCTACAGCATCCGAGCACCTGTACCAGGACTAATAGCAGTATACAGCAATCGAGCACCTGTCCCAGGAGTAATACTGCTATACAGCATCCGAGCACCTGTACCAGGAGTAATACCGCTATACAGCATCCGAGCACCTGTACCAGGAGTAATACCGCTATACAGCATCCGAGCACCTGTACCAGGACTAATACCAGTATACAGCATCCGAGCACCTGTCCCAGGAGTAATACCGCTATCCAGCATTCGAGCACCTGTACCAGGAGTAATACCGCTATACAGCATCCGAGCACCTGTCCCAGGAGTAATACCGCTATACAGAATCCGAGCACCTGTACCAGGACTAATACCAGTATACAATACAAAAATAACATCACCCTATTGTACCATTATTGGACCTACAAACCTTCCAGGATCCAGTGGGGCAATCACATATTTGTGCAGCGGTTCTGCCATCAGGATGCAGTAAGAGTTGTCAGACCCAAGCTCCACTACTGGTTTGGGTAGAGACTGAAGGACCTACAGGTCACCTGACATTCTCAGATCATGTAACTAGAAGCAAGAGCAGGGAAAGGACGAGTGGCAGGATTGCATGGGGGCCCCTGTAAGGAGGTGACAGAGTCCGTCAGGTATCTTCCCCCTCCCCCCGTAGACACTGTACACATGTATGGGGCAGCATACAGTATGGGGGACTGTGGGGGCCACTATGGGGCAATCATACAGTATGGGGGGACTGTGGGGGCCACTATGGGATGTTCATACAGTATGGGGGGGGGACTGTGGGGGCCACTATGCGGCAGTCATACAGTATGGAGGGACTGTGGGGGCCACTATGGGATGTTCATACAGTATGGGGGGACTTCGGGGGCCACTATGTTATGTTCATACAGTATGGGTGGAGTGTGGGGGCCACTATGGGATGTTCATACTGTATGAGGATATTGCGGGGGCCCACTATGGTATGTTCATACAGTATGGGCGGGACTGTGGGGACCACAATGGGATGTTCCTACAGTATGGGGGGACTGTGAAGGCCACTATGGAGGGACTGTGGGGCCACTATGAGATGTTCCTACAGTATTGGGGGGACTGCGGGGGCCACTATGAGATGTTCCTACAGTATTGGGGGACTGCGGGGGCCACTATGAGATGTTCCTACAGTATTTGGGGGACTGCGGGGGGCCACTATGGGATATTCCTACAGTACTGGGGCACTGTGGGGGCTATGATAGCGGTTCTGGCCTGTGAGGGAACCCTAATGAGCCGCACTAGAAAATATTTTTGTGTGAGCTCATATACAGGCAGGGGCGTGCTGGCTTATGAAAAGGGCGGTGGATAGTATAGTCATGAGGGCGCCATGCTCCAACCCATTCTCCGCCCCTTCTCCCGCCTATTCTCTGCCTCAACCAAAAGGGGGGGAATGAAATGACAAAAATTATCAGTAATGTACCCCTTTCTTAACCACCACCCACATCCAGTAGTAATGCACCCCCTTTTAACCCCAACCCACTAGTAATACACCTTTTTACCGCCACCCATCCAAAAGTAATGCACCCCCATACACTGACCATATAAATACAGATTATAATCCACAATCCAGGCACTAACGAGCAGCTGGTGGATCGCGATCCCCAATCAACCTCCATATTAATGCTAATGGTCCAAGTAATTAGATTACCAGGACTGCCAACGACAACTTCCATGTGTGGTATAGACTCCAAAATGGTACCTTCTTCACTGGGGCCACCGGCTCTTGTGAAGGACATGCACCTCTACAGTATATACACCTCACAGCCCCCCCATGCACCTCTATATACATCACAGCCCCCCCATGCACCTCTACAGTATATACACCTCACAGACCGTGTATATACTGTAAAGGTGCATGGGGCCGGGGGCTGTGAGGTGTATACACTGTAGAGGTGCATGATGCACCTCTACAGTGTATACTACACCTCACAGCCCCCCATGCACCTCTACAGTATATACACCTCACAGACCCCACCCATGCACTTCTACAGTATTTACATCTCACAGACCCCCCATGATGCACCTCTCTATATACATCTCACAGCTCCCCAAGCACCTCTACAGTATATACACTTCAAAGACCCCCACCTCTATAAAACACCTGACCTCACACAGACAGCCCCTGACTGTGCTTTACAGGGTTCAGCTCCTCAGAGGTGACTCACAGCCGCCTCGCGCTTCCCGCCCTCACACAGGAGAAGTCTCTCCATGGCAACGGGCACAGCGCAGGAGCCCCGCCCACTCCCGTCATGTGACCCTCGCCACTGCTCCCGCAGCCTCTTCCCCGCCCGCCCTCTCGCCGTCTCGCGTCACCGCAACCGCAGGTCCTTGTCCTCCGTCCAGGGCCGGCTCCAGGTTTTTATGGGCCCTGGGCGAAAGAGCCTCAGTGGGCCCCTTTAACACAGACCACGATTCATGATGCACAGATACAGCAGAGAAATATGGGTATAGTACAATGCCAAATACTTCTCTTCTTCCATTACATGAGTGATATCTATTGTAAATTGTACAATAGCTCAAAAACCGCCAAATCCTCACAGCGCACAGTACAGACCGGACAGTACAGTCCTCCATACAATATTATGGGCACCACATAGTCTCCCCTTCATCACCCATTTAATACCCCATGCAGGATGTCACCCCCCATATAATGCTCCATATAGAATACTGGACCCAAAATAATGCTCCATACAGAATACTGGACCACATATAATGCTCCATACAGGATACTGGTCCCCATATAATGCTCCATACAGGATACTGGTCACCATATAATGCTCCATACAAAATATGGAGCTCTCCTCTGCGCTGTACTGCGTTCTGCACTGTTACAGCTCAGGAAAGGGCGCTGTGGAAAGACTCCCCATTATCATCATGATTGCCTCCCCATCATCATCAATTCCTCCCATCATCATCAATGCCTGCCCATCATCATCATCTTCTCCCCATCATCATCAATGCCTCCCCATTATCAGCAATGCCTGCCCATCATCATCTCCTCCCCATCATCATCAATTCTGCCCATCATCATCTTCTCCCCATCATCAATGCCTGCCCATTATCATCATCTTCTCCCCATCATCATCAATGCCTCCCCATTATCAGCAATGCCTGCCCATCATCATCTTCTCCCCATCATCAATGCCTCCCCATTATCAGCAATGCCTGCCCATCATCTCCTCCCCATCATCATCAATGTCTGCCCATCATCAATGCCTGCCCATTATCATCATCTTCTCCCCATCATCATCAATGCCTCCCCATTATCAGCAATGCCTGCCCATCATCATCTTCTCCCCATCATCAATGCCTGCCCATTATCATCATCTTCTCCCCATCATCATCAATGCCTCCCCATTATCAGCAATGCCTGCCCATCATCATCTTCTCCCCATCATCAATGCCTGCCCATTATCATCATCTTCTCCCCATCATCATCAATGCCTCCCCATTATCAGCAATGCCTGCCCATCATCATCTTCTCCCCATCATCAATGCCTCCCCATTATCAGCAATGCCTGCCCATCATCATCTTCTCCCCATCATCAATGCCTCCCCATTATCAGCAATGCCTGCCCATCATCACACACAGACAGCACACAAGCACTCTCTCTCACATACATACATACATACACACATACATACACACACAAAGCACCGCACTACATACACACACAGAGACAGAGACACACACATAGAGACGTCTTACCTGTTCAGCGTCCCCGCGCTCGGTGCCACAGCCGGCCGCGGCCGGCTGTGAGAGGAAGCGCCGGCGCCCCTGGAGCCCG
Source organism: Oophaga sylvatica (assembly GCA_033576555.1). Taxonomy (NCBI): domain Eukaryota; kingdom Metazoa; phylum Chordata; class Amphibia; order Anura; family Dendrobatidae; genus Oophaga; species Oophaga sylvatica. The sequence goes on from JARQOD010000745.1 coordinate 37,458, forward strand.
GAGCTGCCGCAGCGGAGGCATGGGAGAGGTAAGTATTGTTGCCAGCTGCTGCCGGGGCCCTGAGCAGGCGGGGGGGTGCCAGACTGCGAGTGGGCCCCCCCGCCTGCTCAGGGCCCCGGCACTGGCCCGGGTGTGCCGGCCGGTGCTGACGCCGGCCCTGCCTCCGTCCTGCGGCGGATAGCGCCCACCCCGGATCGGATTCGGAGGCGCCGGCCGACTCCGAGGGCGCACCGGGACACGTCCCGGTGTCCCGGTGGGCCAGCACGCCCCTGTATACAGGACGGTGGGAGATTAGGGAAAGGGCTTCATGGTGCTTCGCAGTGGAGGGTATGCCTTGTGCTGACGTCACGTGTGGAGTGAGGGTCTGCGCGTGTCAGACGTTATTCTACCCTTATTCCTGATTAATAGAACAGGAGTGCAGTATTGTATAATGGTGTTGACAATGGGGTGGAGGGGGCACCGTTTTCAGTACGCAGCTCACATGCAGAGCACTTCCTTCTCAGTCTTGGCTTTTTTCCGCTTTTCTTGAGCTGATCGTGGCTCCTGGAAACTAATTTCAGTAAAGATATGAAGATTAAACGCGCGCTTGGTGGAGAACGGCTAATGAACGTGAAGGTTAATTGTGAGTAACGCGGCCAGGTATCAATCATTCACTTACGACGGCACCTGATTGCAGAGATGGCGGCGGCGGCGTCTAACGAGCTCTTGCATTTGCCACCTCAGCAATGTTACTGTCTCCTGCGGAGTTTCCGAAAATACCCTGGAAAGTTGCAGAGCGGCCCTGACCGAGCAAGAAACGGGCACAGGACTGACGTGTAGGGGATCTGACAACAGCACCAGCCCAGGAGAATTATGGGAAACCATAGGCAGGTTGCTGTCATCTGGGTGACAGGGGACAAATTTACACACAATAACTCCCTTCACCCCGGAGGACGCTGGATCATACATAATGGGTAAGAGAAAAAAAGGGGCAATCCTCCTCCGTACTTTATACTGCATCTTTATGACAGCAGGACGCGGTTCAGATCAGTTACTTAGTTGCAGTGCGATTTGGAGTCTTGAAATAAAACCGCACTCCGTCTAAAGGTCTATTCTTTATTTCATCCTAGTGCTTTAAAATCCACAAAGAGGACCCAGATACAGTTATATCAACATCTCAGGGCTGTGGAGCCATCCCTTTACTGCCTATCATATGTCTAATCCAAAACTCAAACTACTGCTCTGTCCACCGTGCTATACACTTCAGCTTAACTTTGTCTGGGACTAAGGAAGAGCAAGAAGTCACCTGCACAGTTCTAAAACTGCTCACATCTGAAGTTTTGCTACAATTGTATCCAGTTTAGACAATCTTCTGTGAGCATAGACTCCAGATGAATAGCCACACTGATACACTGTAACAAACTATCAGTACCTGTGCTGATACATTGTAACAAACTTTCAGTGCCTGTGCTGATACATTGTAACAAACTATTAGGACCTGTGCTGATACATTGTAACCAGGGTCGGACTGGCCTACCGGAGAACCGGAGGATTCTCCGGTGGGCCCTGGCATCTGGGGGGCCCTGGCACCTGCTGGCATACAGGGGCCAGTTGCCTAGGGCCCCCGCTGCTCCAGGGGCCCCCAGCCGGTGGCGTGTCGCTAATAGCGGCTCACCACACAGCTGCCATGGGGGCCCCGTGCCAGCGGAGCAGCAGCGGGTGACAGGAGGCAGGAGCCCCTGTCCCCGCTGCTAAAGAGAAATGAATATTCACTGCTTCCCACGCCCACGTGGGCGTGGGAAGCAGTGAATATCATTACTTACCTGTCACCCGCTGAGGGCCGCTGTCCTCGGGCCCTCTTGCTGCGATGTTCAGGCAGAGGGCACGATGACGTGGTTAGTGTGCGCCGCGCCCTCTGCCTGAGCATTCACTGCCGGAGGACCCAAAGACAGCGGCGCTCAGCGGTGGACCCGGTGACAGGTAAATATCGCAGGTGCCGGGGCCCTGAGCCAGCGGTGACACCGGCACCTGTCCCCCATAGCGCGCCGGTGTCCCCGCCTGCTCAGGACACCGACACCTGGCCCCCAGCGACGAGAGGTGAGTATGTCTTTTTTTTTGCGCAGCAGCATGCAGCATATAGGGGCCTATAAAATGCAGCATCTATGTGGCACAGTCTGGAGCATCTATGGGGGCATATCAGGGCATACTGTGGAGCATCTATGGGGCATAATCTATGGAGGCATAATCTGTGGAGCATCTATGGGGGCATAATCTATGGGGCATAATCTGTGGAGCATCTATGGGGCATAATCTATGGGGTATAATCTATGGAGCTTCTATGGGGGCATAATCTAAGGAGCATTTATGGGGGCATAATCTATGGAGCATCATATGGGGGCATAATCTATGGAGCATCTATGGGGGCACAATCTATGGAGCTTCTATGGGGACATAATCTAAGGAGCATCTATGGGGGCACAATCTATGGAGCTTCTATGGGGGCATAATCTAAGGAGCATTTATGGGGGCATAATCTATGGATCATCATATGGGGGCATAATCTATGGAGCATCTATGGGGGCACAATCTATGGAGCTTCTATGGGGGCATAATCTAAGGAGCATCTATGGGGGCACAATCTATGGAGCTTCTATGGGGCATAATCTAAGGAGCATCTATGGGGGCACAATCTATGGAGCTTCTATGGGGGCATAATCTAAGGAGCATCTATGGGGGCACAATCTATGGAGCTTCTAAGGGGGCATAATCTAAGGAGCTTCTATGGGGGCATAATCTATGGAGCATCTATGGGGGCATAATCTATGGAGCATCTGTGTGGCCCAGCTGCGCTTGGTACACATGTCTCCAGGAGAGTGCACAGATAAGGTAATTGTGAAGCCTGATATTCATTCACATCACACACTTCCAACACTGCCACCAGAGGGCAACTTAGACTATTTAAGTTAGTGTGACGTAGCAGTAGTGGCTCAGTCAGTAGGAAGATTGAGATTAGTTTCCTGTCTCAGGACAGATCAATTCAGTCTTGGAGGGAGAGGAGAGAAGACTGATTCCTGACAGAGCTCAGGTAGTTCATTTTGTACTGAAGTGGAGGCTAGTACGAGTGGGAAGGAATCACTCTAGCCTAGTCAGAGCTACATTTGAATCTGAAGCTGTTACTCAGAACAAGCTGCTTGTGTTCTCTAGAACGTGGGAAGTGATTCTCAGAGCGAGCATGAAATCAGTTGACAGAGTTCCTGATAGCCACTCTGGACAGAGTCTTTGAAGGAAAGAAGGAAAGGGATTACAGCAGTTATAACAACGAGGCAACTGAGAACAGGTCAGTGAGCTTGGAAGAACAACTGACAACTACATCTACTGTTACCCGTGCTTTTGTTAAGGGCAAGAGCAGGGCAACAGGCGAGTGGAGAAAGAAGGACAAGTGACCAAGGTGACAGATCATCTTCACTTAATTAACCGGACACCGGGGTCCGAAGCATTGCTAGTACTTCACGGCTAGTAATAAGAAACACCGGAATCCTTGCTGGACTTCAAGTCACAGAAGGTAGCCCTAAGCGTTGATACGTAACTGGAGTCAGGGAGAACAAGGACTTTTAGCTAGGCCAAGCTTAGAAGGACTTCGTTCTTGCCAATATCTGAGCATCAGAGACAGAAAAGACTCTACCACAATGTCAGCCGGGCGTAGCTGCTATAGTAAGAGTTAAACTTGACTTCATGCAAGTTAGGACTCACATACACTTCAAGGAGAAAGGAGGCCTTAAACCTGCTCAGCAATTCCCTGAATGTGCATTCTCCAACCTGACCAGCTTCCCGGGACATACCTGCCAACAACATCAGTAAAGGTATGGAAAGAGACTGAATTGTGTGTGACTGACTTATTATCTGCAACACCATTGACTCGGAGGGAACAGTCCCACCTGTGGGGGACTTAACATCTAGCTGCCTAATAACATCCCCTCAGAAGATCCATATTGCAGCGCTGGTCTATCTGATCAGAAACCACAGATGGCGTCACGAACTAATCTTTATAATCCCCTGTAAATACCCCCCATTGTATGAGCGCCCAGGGCCACGGACCGAGCTCCGCTGCCAGTGACAACCCCCATAGACTTCCATGGGCTCGGTGCCGAGTACCCCATAGCCCTGGTACTATGTGCGACTCACATCTATGGGGGCACAATCTATGGGGGCATAATACATGGGCAGCATATGGGGCACAATCTATGGAGCATCTTGTGGGGCATAATACATGGGGCAGCATATGGGGCATAATCTCATTTTCCACCCTAGGCTTATACTCGAGTCAATAAGTTTTCCCAGTTTTTTGTGGCAAAATTAGGGGGGTCGGCTTATACTCGAGTATATATGGCATCTATCTATATCTATCTATATATATTATATATATATATAAGCATTATACCCTATGAGGGGGGGCAGCATTATCCTCTATGAGGGGGGCAGCATTATCCCCTATGGGGGGGCTGTTTTATAATCTATGAGGGTGGCTACCCCAACTCCTGCTACATAATTAAGACATGTACTACCTTTTATTTTACCCTGATATTAGTGTGTTTTACTGCACAATTGGTGGTCTTGTATTTATTTCTATGTAGCTACATAGTGGGCCCCAAGAATGATTTTCTCTGGTGGGCCCAAGGTGTTCCAGTCCGACGCTGATTGTAACAAACTATCAGGTCCTGTGCTGATGCATTGAAACAAATTATCAGGAACTGCACTGATACAATGTAACAAACTATCAGGATCTGTACTGTGTAGTGTGGCAGCGTTCACACTGTGCAGTAATGAGGCAGTGACCCAGTAAAGTTCAATGCAAATACCTTTATTGTCCAAAAACTCACAACTTAAAGGCAAAACTGTTATGTTATGGTAGCTGAGGAGGCAGGAGCAAAAAACTGCATAGGCAGCCTAACACCAGAGAGGTTGGAAACTAATAGGTTGCAGACCCCTAAACTAACCGCACAACTAGAAGCAGCCGTGGAGCGTACCTACGGTGGTCCTAGACGCCACGGCACAGCCGGAGAGATAGCTATCCCTGAAGAAGGAAAGAGGAAAGCTAACTGCCCCGGAGTAGACCCCAAAAGAGTATGAAGCCCCAAACATATAATGGCGGTTAGACAAGATGAAAATACGAACACAGACAGAAAATAGACTGAGCAAACGCTGGGCCCAAAACTGTCTAGATAGGACAACACAGGAGAGAATACTTTCTGCAACCCAGAAATACCCTAGGAAAAACTCCAACACTTCTGAATCCAAAAACACTGAGACCACAAGGTCTCGACCTCCTATATCAGATCTCTGGTGTGGACACGTAGCAACCCAGTAGAAAAATATCACAAGAACTGAGCAAATGAACAAATACAAAAAATGAACGGAGACCAGCCAAAGCCCCCCATAGGGACCCGCTGAAGACAAAAAGCAATGCAGCAAAAAGCAAGGAATTCAAACCACAGTAAAAAAAACTGAAAGAGACTTATCTGAATGCAAGCAGGAGACAGCAGGAAAGCAAGCTGAATTCCAAACAAAACCAGGAAGCACAATTGATCACCAGCGAGGATCATGGGAGATCAGCTCACTTATATCAGGCCAGTCAGTACCACCTGACATCCACTCGTTATCTGCGGGTGTAGGACTCTTGGTATTCAAGATAGGTTCAATACCCTCAGCAACCACCAGAGGGAGCTTCAGCTCCGAAGTCGTCTCCAAAATGTTCACAACACAAAACGGTATCCTCCAGATTACAGCTGGGTGTCAAAACAGTCTGTATCCGACACCTATTGCCATGGGAGACTGCTCCACCGTGTCATGCTGAGGGGTGCCAGGCATGTTGTTTCCCTTGGCTCTGTGTTACCTGACACAAGCCGGATGTTGCAGAGCCACCTGCTCTGCCACTTGCAAGCAAACACTGACATACCCCAAACTCTTTACTGCAGGGTTTTTGAATGGAATCTGTGGCCATGGGCCTCTTGTAAGACACGGCCTGGTGTGAGCGAACCACACCACTACCATCCTGTAGTTCACTATAAAAATAAAAGTCCATGCCAGGTTTTCTTAAAGGGTATGCCACACTAACCGAGATCGCTAACGAGATCGCTACTGCGTCACCATTTATGACGCAGTAGCGATCTCGTTAGCGACTTTAGCTGTGTGTGACATGTGCAGTGCTTCCTAAATAATTATTTGGAGTTAACAGCCCTGCTCCATAAGGTGCGAAGACTGTGCTCGCACATCCGTCGCTCGCCCGTAGACTCCAGTCGTATGCAGAGGCTGCAGTGATCGCTCCACCTCCCCAAACACCGCCTAATCATAGACGTTGCAACAAGGTGGAACTCCACCATGCACATGGTTGAGAGGCTGTGCGAACAGAGGCAGGCTGTAATGCATTTGTGGGAGGATACACAGGCAGGCAGTTTGAGGGCAGACATCGAGTTGTCGGGTGTGCAGTGGTCAAAGCTGAAAGACCTCTATAAAGTCCTTCAGTGTTTTGAGGAATGCACACGGCTGGTAAGCGCAGACGACGGCATCATAAGCATGAGCATCCCACTTATGCGTCTGCTCATGCAAACTTTGACGCACATTAAGGATCAGGCGTCTGTGTAGAGCCCAGCTGCGCTTGGAATCTCATTTCCCAGAGGGATGCACCGAAGGTAATCACCACTAGAGGACCCAATATGCATACACACATCTTCACCAATCCCTAGAGCCACCAGAGGGAGCCTTTTAGTGTATATAAGGATGGTGAAGCCAAAGGTAGTTAGTTAGTCTGAGGGCTGCAGTCAGTAGTCACCTCAGAGAGGGCAGTCTAGTCTGAGTCTAAGTGGAGAGTAGATCAGTTCTGAGAACGAGAGAAAAGAGTTGTTAGTTCTCTGGAGAGAAGCGAGTAGAGAGTGAGCTCTAGGAGCTAGCACAGATCAGTTAGTCTGCAAAGCCAGGTGCAGGACAGACGGAGAAGACTGATAGCAGCTCCAGGCAGAGCTTGGAAGTAAGAAGAGAGAGAGAGAGAACAGCAGTTGTTGAAAGAACCTGAAATCTGCAGCTCCAAGCTTAGTTCAACGTGTGGAGGCTAGTACCAGTGGAAAGATAGCCACTCCAGCCTAGTCAGAACTGAGTCAACCGAGTGCAGTTCAGTGAGCAAGCGTGCCGACGCTTTGAGAGCGGTGAAGAAAGGAAAGAAGCAGTCCACCATCTGCTAGCGTGTGCTTATGTGAGGGTCGAGTAGGACGAAAGGCGAGTGGATAAGAAGAGAGTGACAGAGGTGGAAATAGCATTGATAGCTTACCTCTACTCTGATTAACCGGACGCCGGGTCCGAGCTTGCTGGATCCTTCACGACTAGCAGGAGATACCGGGGACCCTGCGGGACTACAAGTCGCAGGAGCCCATAGGTGTTGATACGTGGCTGGGTTAGGAAGACAGGAGTCTGGCAGGAACAGCCATTAGAGACTGTGTTCTTCCAATAGAAAGCCCTATACAAAATCAGCCGGGTGTAAAGCTGAAGATAGAGTTAGACCTCGTTTCATACAGGTCAGAGACTGACATTACAGGAGAGGAAGCCCTACACCTACTCAGTGGGAAGAACTGGACGTGCATCCTTCACCCTGCCAGCACCCCGGGACGTGCCTGCCATTCCATCAGTAAAGGTACAGAAAGAGACTTTTGTGTGTGTCTACCTTATTAGCCCCGCTGCTGAACTCCCCTCCTCCAGCCTGCACCCCTACACTCTGTTTACCCTGAAGGACCCCAGCCTTGCCTGTGGAAGGCTTAACACCTTGCTGCCCAACACCAACCCTTCAGCGGATCTGCATAGCAGTGCTGGTCACCCTGACCAGGTACCACAGGTGGCGTCACGAACATCCTACAAATACTTTAATCCCCTGTAAATATCCCCCTTTTCAGTGAGCGCCCAGGGCCACGGACCGAGCTGTGTCGCCGTGACATCCCCCATAGAAGTGAATGGGCTCGGTGCGAGTACCCCACGGCCCTGGCGGGCGACACATCTGCAGCGGAGGAGGAAGAGGAGGAGGGAAGCCTTGATGACATTCAGGAATTGTCTGCTCAGGGAACTGTCCTGGAGGAGGTGGAGGAAGAAGAGGAGGAAGATGAGGGGGATGATTATTTTGGGGAGGAGATGCTTCTCAGGGGGCAAGAAAAAATGTTGACTTGCCAAGGTCAGGTACAGGTTTGTGCGTGACTGTAGGGATGTGGATTTGGCAGAAAGTGCTCCTCCACCCACCACTGTCAGTGCATCATTGACACCTGGAATATTGGCCCACATGTGTGATTATGTCTTGCAGATACTAAAAAGGGACCTGTGCATTGCCAAAATTATGAAGGATGATGACTACTGGTTGGCCAGCATCATTGATCCATGCTATAAAGGCAAATTACAGAACATCATGCCACAAGAGAACCTAGAGCTAATATTGGCGAACAAACAAGCAACTCTGGTAAACCGTTTGTTAGAGGCATTCCCAGCACACAGCAGCGGTGCAGGTTCTACCACGAGCCGTACTGGGCCAAACGGAAGAGGTGTTCATGGTGCACACAGCCGAAGTGGCGTAGGAGACAGGGTTTGATGACCATGTTGTGGACTGATTTCTCGAGTAACGCTCACATGACTGGTAATACTGAATCGATTGCAACAGACAGGAGACAGCAGTTGTCAACTATGGTTCAAAATTACCTCTCCTCCCCTATCGATGTTTTCCCTCACAGTTCATTCCCCATTGACTACTGGGCCTGTAAACTGGACACCTGTCCTGAATTGGCACAATATGCCTTACAGGAGCTCGCTTGCCCTGCTGGTAGTGTGCTATCAGAAAGAGTCTTCAGTGCAGCTGGATCAATCCTGACAGAAAGAAGGACCCGGCTGTTGGTGATCTCACCTTCATTAAAATGAACAATGCCTGGGTTTCAAAGGATTTTGTACCACCTTCCCCTGATGACACATAGGTTGCCAGCAAAATGGCTCGCTTTGTCCTCCTCTTCCTCCGACTTCTCCAATTCCTCCATTTGCAGCTGCTGAACGTCCAGCCTACACCTCAACATATGCCAGTTTTTCCACCTCCCTAACTGGGCTGTACCCCCCCAAGGCCGGCGTCAGCACCTGGCGCACCCGGGCAAGTGCTGGTTCCCTGAGCAGGTGGGGGGGCCAACTCGTGGGCGACGGCACTGGCACAGGGCACCTCATAGTACGCAAAAGTGTCTCTGACGGTGGGGGGCCCACTCGCCGTCAGGGCACACCGGCGTACTATGAGGGGCCCTGTGCCAGTGCCGTCAACCACGAGTGGGTCCCCCCTGCTTGCTCAGGGCCACAGCACTTGCAATACTTACCTCTCCCTGCTCCATCGCTGTGACGTCTTCCGCGTTTCCTGACAGTGACATTCAGGTCAGAGAGAGCGATGATGTCACTGAGTCGCACGTAGCCAGGGCCTGTGGGGTACTCTGCATCGAGCCCGTTCACTTCACTGGGGATGTCACGGGTAGCACAGCTCGGTCCGTTGCCCTGGGCGCTCACTAAAAGGGGAATATTTACAGGGGATTGTAGAAATGTTCGTGACGCCACCTGTGGTTCCTGATCAGGGTGACCAGTGCTGCAGGGTAGATCCTCTGAGGGTTTGGGGCAGCAAGGTGTTAAGTCTCCCACAGGCGAGACTGAGCCCTCAGGGTAAATGGTGGTGTAAGGGTGCAGGAGCAATAATCCAGACACACACAAGACAGTCTCTTTCGGTACCTTTACTGATGGTGAAGTTGCAGGCACGTCCCGGGAAGCCGTCAGGGTGGAGGATGCATGTCCAGTAAACCACTGAGTAGGTGTAGGGCCTCCTTACTTCTTTATGTGTGTGAGTTTCTAACTTGCATAAAACAAAGTTTAACTCCGGCTGACCTTGTGGTGGAGCCTTCTTTTGGACAGAACTAAGTCTCTATGTGCAGCGTCCTGCTAGACTCCTGTTCTTCCTGACCCCGGTTACGTATCAGCACTGTTGGGCCCCTGCGATCTGGAATCCAGCAGGGTCTCCGGTTTTTCCTACTAGTCCTGAAGAAGCTAGTAAGCTCGGACCCGGTGTCCGGTAGTGCAGAGTGAAGGTAAGCTATCAATGCTGTCGACCTCTGTCACTCTCTCTTTCCCTTTTTTCCACTTGCCTGTCATCCTACTCACACCTTTAACATAAGCACAACAGCAGTAGATGTCAGCTTTCTTTGTCTTCACCGCTCTTCAAGCGTCGGCACGCTTACTTAATGAAACGCTCACTGAAGCACTATCAGTGGACTCAACTTTGACCAGACTAAGTGGCAATCCGTCCCACTATTACTGGACTCCACGATGTAAGCTGAGTGAATGCTGAAGTCTTCAGGCTTTCAAATAAGTCGTTCTCTAGCTAGTCTTTCCCTCTCAGCTCATCTGAGGTAACTAGCTTGTCTGCTTTGTGACACACTCTGACAATATCAGATTTCATCTGAGCTCTGCCTACTGCTGTATCTCTCCACACCCTTATATACCTGTGTAACCTTCAAGGGCTCCCTCTGGTGACACTAGGGAAATGTGAAGTGTGAATGAATATCAGGTGATTGTGGTTTACCTTTCATGCATCTTCCAGGGTAACATGTGGCTCCAGAGCGCAGCTGGGCTACACATCACGTCTGTACGCCCTCTGCCTAAACAGTCCAAGAGAAGAGAGCTGGAAGATGGCGACGCTGAGGAGTCCAGAGTAGAGCAGTGCCCAGCGAGGAGAGGTATTTCATTTTTTTTAATGTTTGGAGCAATATATGGGGAGCATTATACACTGGAGAATTATATATGGGGCCCATCATATACTGGAGCATTCTAAATGGGGGACATCAGACACTGGAGCAGCATTTACAGGGCCCATCATACACTGGAGCATCATCCATGGGGTCCATCAAATACTGGAGCATCATATGGGGTTCATTATTTATGGGGCATTATATAGGGTATGGAGCATCATATGGAGCACATATGGGGCCTATTTTGTATGGAGCCCATTCTGTATGGAGCAATATATGGGGCCCATCATATACTGTATGGAGCTTTATATGTGACTCATTATACTGTATGGAGCAATATGTGGGGCTCATTCTACTCTATGGGGACCGTCCTATACTGTATGGCACATCTATGGGGACCATCATATACTGGAGCATTATGTGGAGCTCATCATATACTGTATGGAACTTTATATGGGACCAATTATTCTGTATGGAGCAATATATGGGGCTCATTATTCTGTATTGTGCACTATGTGGTGGCCATAATACTGTATGGAGTAATATACTGTCCGGTTTTTTAGCTATTGTAGAATTTAAAATAGATATCAGTCATGTAATGTAAGAAGTGAAGTATTTGTCATTGTACTATACCTATATTTCTGTGCCGTATCGTGAATTGTGGTATGTGTTAAATGGGCCCACTGACACTCTTTGGCCCGGGGCCCACGAAAACCTGGAGCCAGCCCTGCCCCCCCCCCAACAACTTTAGCCAAATAACCCCCTGTTTTCAATGCGTTACTATTATTATAAAGTAAATGAAGGTTGCCAAGCTTAAGTAATAAGAATTGATGTCGTTGGCATTGAAATAGGCACTGTAGGTGTGTTTACTGTCCTCCACTTCCTGCCGACTTTGCTTCCCCATTGACTTGCATTGGGTTTCGTGTTTCAGTCGGACCTCCGTCTTTTCCCGATAGTCGGCCGATTTCATTCGACTCGACTTTTGAGAAAGTTGGGTTTCATGAAACCTGACTCAACCCTAAAAAAGGCAAAGTCGCTCATCTCTAGAATATACTGTTTGTCTTTTGAGCTATTGTAGAATTTTCAATAGATATCAGTCATGTCATGTAAGAAGGGAAGTATTTGGCATTGTACTATACCCATATTTCCCTGCCGTATCTGAGCATCATGAATTGTGGTATATGTTAAAGGGGCCCATTGAGACTTTCGCACGGGGCCCACAAAAACCTGGAGCCGAGCCTGCATTCACCCTTTTTGTTTCGTCACATCCGGTTTCTCCGGCCAGCTGGGGTTTGTGAAATGCATCCATGCTGGAAGTATCCACATCATATTTTATCTATAACTTATCCAATGACCAGTATCAATTTTTATAACGGAATCACTGCATACTAATATTTACTCATGTGTCCACTACCACATAAAGTCCTCACCATTTTGTTCTCCATCAAGGCTATTTACTTATGGATTGGTAGATATCCTTATGCATATTATACGTACCGGGGGTAAAAATTAGGCGCTCTTTTCATATATACTAAATTGCACTCAAACATTGGTCACAATTGAAAGAATCTAGAAAAAAAACAAAGAAAAATACAGGTATTCTACATTAATAAATCAATTCCACAATGGGTAATCAGTAGGATACCCGATACTTAATTACGAAGAATGTTGGTGTTACCCTTCTTCACAGTAACATCTGTCAAAATAGACAAAAAACCTTTATTAAACGGAGGCTTCCTGGAGCAGGTAGATACCTGAAAGAATAGCATATCTGTTCCCGGCACACCATTTCATGAAGAGTTATTTCCTATTAGTGTTCTCACAATATACACCATAAATGAGGGGGAAAAAAATTGATGGGGGGGAAACAAGGATAATGATACATTGTGTGACAGGAGATTAGACTGTGAGCTCCTGAGGTTGGGGATGATGGGAGTAGTGATACATTGTGTGATAGATTAGATTGTGAGCTCCTGGGGTCGGGAATGATGGGGGTAGTGATACATTGTGTGATAGGAAATTAGATTGTGAGCTCCTGGGGTCAGGAATGATGGGGGTAGTGACACATTGTGTGATAGGAGATTAGATTGTGAGCTCCTGGGGTCGGGGATGATGGGAATAGTGACACATTGTGTGATAGGAGATTAGATTGTGAGCTCCTGGTGTCTGGGATGATGGGAGTAGTGATAGATTGTGCAATAGGAGATTAGATTGTGAGCTCCTGGGGTCTGGGATGATGGGAGTAGTGATACATTGTGTGATAGGAGATTAGATCGTGAGCTCCTGAGGTTGGGGATGATGGGAGTAGTGATACATTGTGTGATAGATTAGATTGTGAGCTCCTGGGGTTGGGAATGATGGGGGTAGTGATACATTGTGTGATAGGAGAGTAGATTGTGAGCTCCTGGGGTCGGGATGATGGGAGTAGTGATACATTGTGTGATAGGAGATTAGATTGTGAGCTCCTGGGGTCGGGAATGATGGGGGTAGTGATACATTGGATGTCACTGCAGGATCAGTGGCCGCAGCGCCTCTTTACGCCACGTGTATGCGCTCGCGCTCTCCGGACACGTATTTGCTGTGTTTAGACTTCGGGACAAAACACACTTGTGAAAACAGAGACGTTGCGGCGGCTGTAGGATGTGGTTCCGTCTGGCTCATCATGAACTGTTTATTTGTGCAGTTCTGACTCACTGAGGATTTTTCTACATTTCTAAAGTGATGAGATAACTATAGATGTCAGAAAGGTGAACCCCAATACAATAACACAAGATACAAAGTAACTAGAACTATTAGAAAAATTCTGATACGTGAGATAATATTCACTTTGCTCCTTTAGTGCCAACATACACTGCAGAGTTTTATAAACATTTTCTTTATGTTCACAGTATAGATTCCCTATAAGTATGTCTTTGGGAGGAAACTCAAACTAATAGGGGAGAACATACAAACGCCTTGCAGATGTTGTTCTTGGTGTGATTTGAACCCATGACTCCAGCTTTGCAAAGCAACGGTGCTAGCCACTGAACCACCATGCTGCTCTAGCTATAGTACAATGCTAACCACTGAGCCACCGTGCTGCCCTATCTATAGTAGAGTGCTAACCACTAAGCTACCGTGCTGCCCTAGATATAGCACAGTGCTAGCCACTGAGCCACTGTGCTGCCCTATCCATAGTACAGTGATAACCACTGAGCCACTGTGCTGCTCTATCTATAGTACAGTGCTAACCACTTAGCCACCGTGCTGCCCTATCTAAAGTACAGTGCTAACCACCGAGCTGCTCTATCTATAGTACAATGCTAACCACTGAGCCATGTGCTGTCCTATCTATAGTACAATGCTAACCACTGAGCCACCATGCTGCCCTAGATACAAGTTCTTCTCACTAAATTAGAATATCATCAAAAAGTTAATTTATTTAAATTCTTCAATACAAAAAGTCTCATATATTATATAGTCATTACAAACAGAGTGATCTATTTCAAGTTTTTATTTTTGTTAATGTTGATGATTATGGCTTACAGTCAATGAAAACCCAAAAGTCATTATCTCAGTAAATTAGAATAATTAACAAAAAGCCTGCAAAGGCTTCTTAAGTGTTTATAAAGATCCCTTAGTCTGTTTCAGTATCTCCACAATCATGGGGAAGACTGCTGACTTGACAGATGTCCAGAAGGCAGTCACTGACACACTCCACAAGGAGGGTAAGCCACAAAAGGTCATTGCTAAAGAAGCTGGCTGTTCACAGAGTGCTGTATCCAAGCATATTAATGGAGAGTTGAGTGGAAGGAAAAAGTGTGGCAGAAAAAGGTGCACAAGCAACTGGGATAATCGCAGCCTTGAAAGGATTGTTAAGAAAAAGCCATTCAAAAATTTGGGGGAGATTCACAAGGAGTGGACTGCTGCTGGAGTCATTGCTTCAAGAGCCACCACACACAGATGTATCTGGGACATGGGCTACAAGTATTGCTGTAAAGAGCTGGGTGGTGAAACCACTGTGCCAAAGCCCAAGTAAGACATGAGGGACATGACTAGGAGCCTCACCCAGTCTGACTATGGACATGCAGCAGCTAACGACACTGAAGTCTGTGGAGATACAAGGGAGGTGATCCAGGTGCTACTCCAGGGCTGACCTTGGGTAGATGGCGGCTGACCTCTAGGAGCGGATAGCTACAATGGCCCAGGGAAATGTCCAACAGATGCAGACAGGTGGAGAAGATGACAGGAACTGCAGGTATCGAAAGGACAGTCTAACGGACAGATGAGCACCGACGGGTGCAGATGGCTCTGCTGCCATTGAGGTGAGCACTGGCGGGTGCAGCAGACTCGGTTACAAAGTACAGGGACCTGAGAACTGACAAGCGTGTTAGAAACAAACTCACAACATTGCACAGGCACCTTCATGTTGGAGGAGGTGGTTTAAATAGTAAGTGACCTCCAGCTATTGGCTGGGGACATTTTAGAGGAATGCGTGCAGCCCCTTTAAGAAAGAGTAAAGGGTATGCCACACTAAACAACATCGCTAACGGGATCGCTAAAAAACGTCACTATTTAGCGATCCCGTTAGCGATGTTGTTGTGTGCGGCATCTGCCAGCGACGAGCTTCCTGCTGTGATCTCGCTCGTCGCTGGAATCGTTCGGGACCCTATTTTATCGTCGGCGCTACCGCTGGGTAAGTATATATCGCTGAGTGTGGCACCTTTTTTAGCGATTTAGCGGTACTTTTGTACCGCTAAAGTCGTTAAGGAGATCGCTAACCGCGATAGCGTCCTAACGACATCGCTAAATAAAGCCGCTACTAGCGATATTAAAACGATCCCGCTAGCGATCGCAATAATATGCGTCTTTATCGTGATCGCTAGCGGGATAGTTTAGTGTGGCAGTACCTTAAGTGTGCGCGCGCGCTATAAGCACAGTGCCTGAAGATCTGCTAGGAGTGCACGCACACTGGGCAGCAGCAGACCTGGAAGGAGCAGGAAGGGAGCCTTGGCGGTGAGCTCGCTGATGCCTCTGCAGAGAGAGAGAGACTGCAGGCAGGGATGCGGATGCTACAGTACCCCTTCCCTTACACCCCCCCTCTTTTTCAAGCCTGTCAGAAATTTCTCCAGGAGGAGAGAGGCATGGATGTTCTCCCTGGGCTCCCAGGACCTCTCCTCAGGACCAAATCCCTTCCAATCCACAAGAAAGAAGGTCTTTCCTCTTACCCTCTTGGTGGCCAAAATGTTCTCTACCTCAAAAACGTCTTCAGCGCTGACAGGAGTCGGCGTGGCACCAGGAACCTTGAAGAAAGAACTGACGACAAGAGGTTTGAGAAGAGACACATGGAAGGAATTGGGAATTCGCAAGGAGGCCAGGAGTTTGAGTTTGTAGGCTATTGGATTAATCCGTTTCAACACCTCAAAGGGACCAATGAAGCGAGGACCCAATTTATAGGATGGCATCTTGAGGCGGATATGCTTAGATGACAGCCAGACCTTATCTCCAGGATGAAACAGAGGTGAATCCAGACATCTCTTATCCGTGTGTCTTTTCATCCGTTTGGAGGATTTTACCAAAGTCGCTTTGGTGCGCTCCTAGATTTTGGAAAAGTTCCTGATGAGGGAATCGTCAGTTGGAATATCGGAGGTGACAGCCACAATGAATGGCACTTTGGGGTGTTGACCGTAGACCACAAAAAATGGAGATTTGGCCGCAGACTCACTCACGTGGTAATTGTAAGAGAATTCGGCCCAAGGTAGGAGTTCAGCCCAGTCACTGTGTTGAGCATTAATAAAATGCCGGAGAAAATCAGTCAGGATCTGATTGAATCATTCCACTTGGCCATTGGACTGAGGATGGTAAGAAGATGAGAAATCCAAAGTAAGATCCAGCAGCTTATGTACAGGTGGCCTTCCAGAAACGAGAGGTAAACTGGACACCTCCATTGGAGACTATATGAAGCGGTTAGACCATGGAGACGAAAAATCTGAGGAAGGAATTCTTTTGCCAGTACTGACACAGATGGAAGACCGGATAGCGAGATGAAATGAGCCATCTTGGAAAAACGATCCACCACCACCCAGATGACAGTACATCCAGCCGACACTGGCAGATCTGTGATGAAATCCATGGAGATAGGCTGCCAGGGAGCAGATGGAACAGGCAAGGGAAGCAACTGACCAGACGGAAGCAGTTTGTGAGTCTTATTTCGGGCACACGAAGGACAAGCAGAGATCGCCCACCAATAGTGTCGAAAGATAAGGAGAGTAGTCTTCTTCTGTCCAGCATGGCCCGCCACCTTAGAAGAATGTCTCCAGAGAAGAACCGCTTCCTGTCAGGTTCAGCGATGTAAGTATTACCAAAGGGTAAACGAGATAAGTCTAGCAGAGCGACTGTGATTATTTTGGAGGGCTCGATGATATTTTTAGGCTCCTCTTCCTGGTTGGAGGCCTGGAAGGACCTGGAGAGCACATCCGCCTTAACAATTTTATTAGCCGGACAAAAATGGAGTGTGAAGTTGAAGCTAGAGAAGAACATAAACCATCTGGCTTGACAGGGGTTAAGCCGCTGAGCAGACTGCAGATAAGCCAGATTCTTGTGGTCAGTGTAAATTACCACAGGGTGCAAAGCTCCTTCCAGCAAGTACCACCACTCCTCCAGAGCCAGCTTGATCGGAAGCAGTTCTCTATCGCCAATAGAGTAATTACGTTCTGGTGCCGAGAAGAGTTTAGAGAAAAAGCTGCAGGACACCATGCGACCGGATGAAGACTTTTGAGTGAGGACGGCTCCGGCCCCTGTGGAAGATGCATCCACCTCCAGGAAGAACTGTTTGTAAGGGTTTGGGCGATGCAGCACCAGAGCCGAGGAGAATGCTTGCTTGAGAGATACAAAGGCTTCCTCTGCTTCAAGAGTCCATTCCTTAGGATTGGCTCCTTTGTGGGTCAGGGCAGAAATAGGAGCAGTCCGGGAAGAAAAATGCGAAATAAATTGTTGATAATAATTCGCAAATCTGAGAAACCACTGGATAGCCTTAAGACAGTCTGGACAGGGCCACTTCATGATGGCTGATACCTTCTCGGGATCCATCTTCAGACCGGTCTCAGAAACTATGTACCCCAGAAACGGAAGGGAGCACTGTTCGAAGACACACTTTTCATATTTGATGTAGAGACAGTTAGTTCTTAAACTTAGTAGAACCTGGCGAACATCCCTCCTGTGTGTTGGTATTTTCTCCTGATCTGCCAAGATGTCGACCAGGTATACTACCACACACATAGAGAGCAGGTCACGGAAGATGTCAATCACCAGTCCCTTGAAGACGGCTGGAGCATTACAGAGTCCAAATGGCATTGTGTCGACCGCACCACAATGTGGGTTACCAGGGCAATGGGGTACTCAGAGCGAGCCATGGAAGTCTATGGGATTTTGTCACAGGTAGCTGTGGCTCGGTCTGTGGCCCTGGCGGTCTGGCGTATGTTGGGGAATATTTACAGGGATTGATTTATGTACAGTTCGTGACGCCACTGTAGTATTCTGGTAATTTGTACCAGCGCTGCTGTAGATCTCTGAGGGATGTGAGGCAGCTAGATGTCGGGTCCCCTACAGGTGGGACTGGTCCTCAAAGTCTATGGGATTTGTGAAGTCGGGTGCGGATAAAGAACACAGTCTCACACGGTCAGCGTCTTTCCATACTTTACTTGTAAGATGTTCAAGCAGGTCCAGGAGGCTGATCCAAGGAGAATGTATTTCGAGATAGCAGCTGGCAAGTTAGGGCCTCCTTTACTTCCAATATGACGAGTCCAACTAGCATGAAGCGTAGTCCTCCAATAAATCTGGTTCTTCACCACATGCATGAAGCTATGGTGATGCTTCGGTCCAGTAACCGTTAACAGTGCAGGAACTCCATCCTAAAGCACTCACAATATCTACCACTGTGCCTTTCGCCTTGCCGTGCTGGTAGCAAAGCATCCCTCACTTCACAATATATATCAGTCAGTTCCTCTTAGTTCCTTCCAGAGCTTGCTAGCAGAATACCAGTAATACTTTTAGGCAGGAGCACGTCTCTGAACCTCTACCGTCCTCTAGACAGGCGTCTGAATTATCTGCAGCTCACTCCTCTCTCCTGCACAGACTTCTCGCTGACTGACTGTCTCCTCAGACAAACTGAACTGACTGAAGACAGGACACTCTCTGACTGAACACTCCTGCTGATGTCACAAGCTTATAAACCTTTGGGGTGTCTAAGTGCATGTTGGAATGAATGTTCATTTAGCATTAAACTGCTATCTCTCCACACATCCTCCAGGGTACTGCGTGTGCCTTCACACACCAGGGCTACACATTCCCCATGGTAAAAGACAGCACTCCCGGGCTGTGAAATACAAGAAGACAGAAAATTTTGTTTATGCATAACAACAAACATTAACTTCTTCCCATCCGGAGGTACGAATATCTTGACGTTGCATTAAACATAGAAAAATACACAAAGTATCAAATAGACATTTTTCATATTAACGGTACAACTACTTTCACTTTTAATAAAAACTTATATACATCTTCTCAGCTGCGGTAAACCCTGTCTGGGTCCTACCGTTCTTCACATCTCTTTATTATTTCTGTTACACTTTCCATCCCGGGGGCTGGAACAATGCGATGATCCCTAGATCTCATGACGAACAGATCATGTGCTGCGATCAGAGTCTGGTCGCAACAGTCTTTGTATGAACCATCAGGGCGCACGGTATCTCTTTCTCGTGAGACGCCGACTGCGTCTCAATTTGCGTTGCAGGGGGCGATTCAGCTGTAACCGCAGTTTGCGATGTAGATTGGGTCGCCGATTGCGATGCAGAGGTGTACGCAGGGGGCGATGCGGAATAGGACGCACAATGCTGGTGTGATGCAGAGCAGGAAGCAGGTGTGCGCAATGGCTCAATTGAGGACGCACTAACCTGCTGCTGTCGCTGCTCCATGTCTTCCCAGTCGCTCTCCATCATTGACGGCTGGGTCCCCGCCGGTGTCCCTACCAGGGATTGATCATCTGCTGCGGCCTCCTGGCCGGGCGGGCGTTCCGGAACTGGCGGTACCTCCTCAACCTCCTTTGCCTCCACCGCTCCATCGGTGGGATCAGGATCGGTACTTTTGGGGGCAGCCTCCGGTTTCTCTTCAGCCTTCCTCAGCAGGGAACTTGGGAATTCAGGAGACGGCATTATGCTTGTAGGAGAGAACACTGCGTCCCTCAGCAGCCGCTGTTTCAGGGCACGCCAGCGTCTCTCTATCTCCTTCATTCCTTTTCGGTGGAGACAGGACCTTCGTCGCAGGCGCTCTGATGTCAGAGCGTTCACTTCTGTCGCAGGACCTGCCGATGAGTCAGAGCCGGGGGCGGAGCCAGGCAACAGCGCGCTTTTACAGGTACGCCACCTTCTTCTCCAGCGCCTGAGGGCGCGAATATGGCGGCAAAATGGCGGATTTTAGCGCCAAAAATAGCAAACAGTCTTTTTCACTAAAACAATTCCATAGGCACGCAGGGCTCGCAATTTTGCGAGTTTCGCATCCTGTTCGTGACGCCAAGTTTTTGTGTCGACCCGCCACCACAATTGTGGGTTACCAGGGCAATGGGGTACTCAGAGCCGAGCCCATGGAAGTCTATGGGGATTTTGTCACAGGTAGCTGTGGCTCGGTCTGTGGCCCTGGCGGTCTGGCGTATGTTGGGGGAATATTTACAGGGGATTGATTTATGTACAGTTCGTGACGCCACCTGTAGTATTCTGGTAATTTGTACCAGCGCTGCTGTAGATCTCTGAGGGGATGGTGAGGCAGCTAGATGTCGGGTCCCCTACAGGTGGGACTGGTCCCTCAAAGTCTATGGGATTTGTGAAGTCGGGTGCGGATAAAGAACACAGTCTCACACGGTCAGCGTCTTTCCATACCTTTACTTGTAAGATGTTCAAGCAGGTCCCAGGGAGGCTGATCCAAGGAGAATGTATTTCGAGATAGCAGCTGGGCAAGTTAGGGGCCTCCTTTACTTCCAATATGACGAGTCCAACTAGCATGAAGCGTAGTTCCCTCCAATAAATCTGGTTCTTCTACCACCATGCATGAAGCTATGGTGATGCTTCGGTCCCAGTAACCGGTTAACAGTGCAGGACTTCCAATCCTAAAGCACTCACAATATCTACCACTGTGCCTTTCGCCTTGCCCGTGCTGGTAGCATAAGCATCCCTCACTTCACAGATATATATATCAGTCAGTTCCTTCTTAGTTCCTTCCAGAGCTTGCTAGCAGAATACCAGTAATACTTTTAGGCAGGAGCACGTCTCTGAACCTCTACCGTCCTCTAGACAGGCGTCTGAATTATCTGCAGCTCACTCCTCTCTCCTGCACAGACTTCTCGCTGACTGACTGTCTCCTCAGACAAACTGAACTGACTGAAGACAGGACACTCTCTGACTGAACACTCCCTGCTGATGTCACAAGCTTATAAACCTGTGGGCGTGTCTAAGTGCATGTTGGAATGAATGTTCATTTAGCATTAAACTGCTATCTCTCCACACATCCTCCAGGGTACTGCGTGTGCCTTCACACACCAGGGCTACACAGCATAACGAGATACTCGTAATGGCCATCGCAGGTGTTGAAAGCCGTCTTCCACTCGTCTTTCTGGTGAATTCGAACCAGGTTGTATGCCCCTTGTAGGTCAAGCTTTGTGAAAACTCTGGAACCCTTCAGGCGATCAAACAGCTCGGAGATCAGGGGTAGGGGGTACTTATTCTTTACCGTGATTTGGTTAAGGCCCCTGTAGTCAATGCAGAGTCGCACAGAGCAATCCTTCACAAATAAAAGCCCAGCTCCGGCCGGAGATGAAGATTTCTGTATAAACCCCCTAACCAGGTTTTCTTCTATATACTCGGACTTAGTGCGAGTCTCGGCCTGGGACAGGGGATAGATTCAGCCTCGTGGAGGTGAGATACCTAGCAGGAGGTCAATCGGGCAGTCATATGGCCTATGAGGTGGCAAGGTCTCAGCCTCCTTCTTGTCAAAGACATCCACATACGTCCAATATGCCGCAAGCAGGCCCGGAAGATTACCCTGCCCCCGAGGAAGCAGAAAGCGAAATGTACGTCGGGGCCTCGGCTTGACGTGCAGGCACCATATGATGGGTAAGGAAGCTCTGGATTCTCAATAGTTTTACATACATTTTTTCATTATGGGTTGGAAGTGAGAGATAGAAGTAGGGGTGACCTTCTAGATAATCGAGAAAATTTAGGATTCTTTGAGGTGACCCACATGGATAGGACTTACATATGTGTGATAGTTTTCACTTTCATTTCCCCTGTTGTGAGGATCGATTCACTTCATTATCCTTGCTAATATTGATCTACTGTATATATACCTCCCCTCATCTTCTCTATTGAGATTCATCTCCTTTGCCTTTTCCTATGGAACCAAGGTTCTCCTTATATATTTATATTTGTAATTATTGATACTTTTGTTCCTGGACTTAATGACTATCGATGCCTGCTCTGTCATACCATAATTGCATCATTATCCACTGGTTTTTATCATATTTGTACTTTGTATATGGTATTTATTGTATGTACTTTTCTCAATGCCCTGTTTGTTTATTAGATTTAATAAAGCTATTTGCACTTTGCCTCAAACTTGGTATTAGAAACTCTATTATTTTAGGTTATACTACGTATTCATTTATACTCCTTGGAAATGTAAGCTCTTCTGAAGTTCTTTGATGGTGATCCCGGCAGATTAGCAGGAGAAGTAGAAGAAGTAGAAGAAGTAGGAGACCGAACAGGACAAATGGGAGTAAGGCACATTTCGTGACATCCTGAGCCCCAACGGAATACTTCTCCGGACCTCCAGTCCAGAACTGGTTCGTGTTTTTGGAGCCATGGGAGACTTAGAAGTAGAGGATAAGAGAGACCAGACAGCACATGAAGAGAAATCTTCTCCGAATGCAGTGTTCCCAACTGAAGATCCACGGCTCCGTGAGGAACTGGATGGTCTCGGGAAGAGGCTTTTCATCCACTGAAGAAGTCACTAACTGATCCAGAAGATGTAGGACCGGAATCTTATACCCTTCGACCACAGCCTGTTGAACAAAGTTACCCGCGGAGTCGGAGTCCAGGTGGGCCAATTCAACAAAAGTCTCTTTGCCACAGGAGACAGATACAGTCAGAGTCAACGATGGAGGAGTAGAAGTCTTGCACAGGGTAGCCTCTCCTACCGACCCTAGGCACTGGCATTTTCCGGTTTCTCGGTGCAGGACCGAATAAGGTGTTCGGAGCTGCCGCTGTAGAAGCATGTGCCTTCGGTCCGACGAACCTCTTGGCGGTGCTTGGATAGCTTCACTTGGTTTATCTGCATGGGTTCAAGCGAAGAAGTCACAGCAGGAACTTGCTTACTGATCGGACATTGGAAGGTGGGAGCCAGGCGTACTGATCTTCTCTCGCGGTTCACCTCTTTGGTCCGTTCCTGGAACCTAATGTCAATTCTGTTTGCAAAAGACACCAGGTCATCGAGAAAGGTGGGTATCTCCTGACCTGCCAGCTCATCCTTAATTTGCCTGGAGAGGCCTTCCCAGAAAGTCTCCACAAGAGCCTCGTTGTTCCAAGTGAGTTTCAAAGATATGGTATGAAAACAGACTGCATACTGGCCCACGGAGAGGTTACCTTGGCGTAACCGGAGCAGAAAAGAGGTTGCAGGAGAAATACGGCCGCGCTCGTCGAAGGCCTTGCAAAAGGCTTCCAAGAAGGACTGTAGCTGGAAAAAAATGCCGATAGTCATAAAACAGAGGACCGTGAGAGAAACCTAACACATTGTGGAAAAACAAAGGTCCTCCAACAATTAAATGCAAATCAATATAATCTTTATTAAGTTAAAAACAAGTTCATAAAAAATATTGGAGATGAAACCAAACCATGCAGAAATTGGAAAAAAAAAGCAAAACACTGGGGTGATATGATACTGATGTACAAAAAATTCTAAATAAAACGCATCAAATACTATGTATACATTATAACTAGTAAATGTCCTCCGCGCCCAAATCTAGGGGCGCAGCCATTTCAGGAGCTTCAGCTGCCTGTTCCTCTTCGGGGTCGACACGTGGCAGGTCGAGAAAGTCTCCTTCATAATCAACAGCTGCAGGAGGAAGTGCTTCAGGAACATTTTGTGTGTCTTCCATTCGATCAGGATCTCTTGACAGGCAGGGACGTAGCATGTTCCGGAACTACATGAGTAGGAGCGTCTTCTTCTCCCTTTAGGTTGGACTTCAAAGATGGGACCTTCAGAGCTGATTCTCTGTTTTACTCGAAACGGGTCTTTTCCCACTGGTACTCCAGTTTGCCTCTGGGGCGTTTGTCTCGGACTAACACTGGCCTTGAGAGCTGTCCCTCGCAAGGGAGTCACTTCAGAATGTTCTAGTTCCCGAAACTTGGTCTGCACAAGCAGATTTAACATTTGCAAACGGTGACGATGTTCTCGAAACCAGGTGGACAACCCTGTCCGCGGGTAGTCCTCCTCTGGATCCAACTCCAGCTCAGTGATCTCTCTCCCTGTTCAGCCAAACAGCAGGGTGTATGGCGTATACCCAGTGGTACGATGTACTCGGTTATTGTACACCCAAACTAGTTCAGCCACAAACTCAGGCCAGAGAACTCTTCTGTCTTCCTCTAACGTCCGCAGCATCTGGATCAAGGTTTGATTGAACTGTTCACAGGCTCCATTCCCTTAAGGATGGTAGGGCATCGTCCGAGATTTCTCCATCTGATACCGGTACAGTTCTTCCATTACTTGCCCTTGGAAACAGGCGCCTTGATCAGAGTGAATTCTCTTCAGGCAGCCGTACACTTGGATGAAGTCTCTGGCCTGTGCCACTGATTCAGCAGTCTGATCCCGGGTCGGAGTCACCACAGCGAATTTGGTAAAGTGGTCAGTCATTACTAGACAGTGTTCGTATCCTAGGCGGGCCAGCCTATAGTCAGGTAGTCTACCATCAGTACCTCTAAGGGAGCAGAAGTCACGATGGTTCACGTAGGAGCTCTTTCTTCCGGAGGTCTGGCTAGCTCACAGCTTCTACACTTTCGACAGGCTTACTCTACTGCAGCTTTCAGTCGAGGATGGTAGACTAACTTCTGTAGACACTGGGCTCTTCTTTCGTGCGTGGGCCTCCATGGCCACTTTGGGCAGAAGCGTTTGGGGAGCACCACTTGCCAGGTGATTCCCAGTTCTCTGTTCAACTGGATCTTTCGGTACAATAGTCTGTCTTTTAGATGGAACCTTTCCCACTGTCGAAGGATCTGTAGGGTTTCTCGGGACAGGGCGTCCCTTTCTCCCTGATTGGCAAGTTGTTTTAGAGCCACCCACTGACTCATATGAGCGAGTTCCCCATCCTCCTGTTGAAGTCGTACCCACTCGTCACGGGATTGTCCCAGGGTGCATTCTCTGGGTGCCGCCTGGATCTGTTCCTGCGTAGCCGCCATTGTCCTGGCGAAATTACGGAACTCACGGATCTCATCAGCCTCTAGCTCTTCATCCCGGCTGGGTCCGGGTCGCTCATGTGTTACTCTGGATAAGGAGTCAGCATGTGTGTTCTCAACTCCTCTTCTGTAGGCAATCTTGTATCGGTACTTAGACATCCGGGCGACCCATCGTTGCTCCAGGGCCCCTAGTTTCGCATTTTCGAGATGGGCTAAAGGATTGTTATCAGTGCGCACCAAGACTTCAGACCCAGACAGATACTCAGCAAACTTCTCAGTCAAAACCCCGCAGAATGAATTAATTCATCTCTGCGCAGCCTCCCCGGCTGACCGGAGATGAACTCAGGAGCGTGGGAAGCTTAATTGATTTTTTCCCACGCTATGGAGTTCACTTCAGGTCAGCCAGGGACTCTGCGCAGCCTCGCTGACTACCGCTGAGGTGATCTGACAGCGAGGGAAAAAAATCAATTAGGCCCAGTGCACACTTTGCGGATTCACTTGCGTTTTTTTCCGCACGGATTTGGGCAAATTCCGCAGGTAAACCGCACTGCGGATTTCTTGCGGAATTCCAGCGGAATTTATGCTGTTTGGAGTGCGAAATTGCCCTGCGGTTTGACACCTATAATGGAATAGGTGTCAAACCGCAGCGGAATCCGCACAAAGAATTGACATGCTGCGGATTTGATTCCGCACCCAATCCGCGCGGAAATTTCCGCAATGTGTGCATAACTTTTTTTTTTCCCCTTTCACTAACATTGTACTGTACTTTGCAGCCAATTCTGCAACGGTTCCGCAGCAAAATCCGCAAAGTGTGCACGGGGCCTTAAGGTTCCCACAGTAATCAGCTCATCTCCGGTCAGCCGGGGAGGCTGCGCAGACATGAATTCATTCTGCAGGGTTTTACAGCAGGGCTGGTAGCATTAGCACCGGTCCTTGCTGTAAACCAGTTAACCCCTTCAGATTTATTGCAGCGTGGGACCTGACTGAACGGCGGAGAGGTATGGATATTGTTGCTTTTTTATTTTATTTTTATTACAGGAGAACAATGGATTCAGAAGGATTACCAGTACAATAAAATGCGGTCAAAAACTATGTGTATTTATTTCATTAAAATTATTTTTAATTAATGTGTGTTTTTTTTTTAACCATTTACTACAATAGGATTAATAATGGAGAGTTGTCTAATTGACAACTCTCCATTATTAGCCAGGATTAATGTCACCTTTCAATAGCAAGGTGGAATTAACCCATTATTAACCCATTAGCCAACGCTAAATAGACAGGCTAAGTACCAGAAAAGGCGCATCTAATAATAGATGTGCCTTTTCTGGGGTGGCTGGGGGTAGGTGTTAGTAGCCAGGGGGGCCCAAAAACAATGTTCCCTCCCTAGGCTATTAATATCTGTCCTTAGTCACTGGATTTCCCAGTGCGGGAGCGCACACATTTTTTTACAACGAATTTACATATTAAATTAACACCTACACGTCTGAAATTTTGCACACATACACTCATATAATTGTTAATCAAAACCATATATCAAACTAAATGAAATGAAAAGGTTTTACTGTATGTAAACCATGTGTCATGTCATGTCGGGTTCTGTAATGATTTTACAGAAGCCGGCAATTGAATTAGCGGCTATTATGCTATGTAGAAGTTTATGAACTGTAAATATATAATATATATATATATATATACATACACACAGTACAGACCAAAAGTTTGGACACACCTTCTTATTTAAAGATTTTTCTGTATTTTCATGACTATGAAAATTGTACATTCACACTGAAGGCATCAAAACTATGAATTAACACATGTGGAATTATATACTTAACAAAAAAGTGTAAAACAACTGAAAATATGTCTTATATTCTAGGTTCTTCAAAGTAGCCACCTTTTGCTTTGATGACTGCTTTGCACACTCTTGGCATTCTCTTGATGAGCTTCAAGAGGTAGTCACCGGAAATGGTCTTCCAACAATCTTGAAGGAGTTCCCAGAGATGCTTAGCACTTGTTGGCCCTTTTGCCTTCACTCTGCGGTCCAGCTCACCCCAAACCATCTCGATTGGGTTCAGGTCTGGTGACTGTGGAGGCCAGGTCATCTGGCGTAGCACCCCATTACTCTCCTTCTTGGTCAAATAGCCCTTACACAGCCTGGAGGTGTGTTTGGGGTCATTGTCCTGTTGAAAAATAAATGATGGTCCAACTAAACGCAAACCGGATGGAATAGCATGCCGCTGCAAGATGCTCTGGTAGCCATGCTGGTTCAGTATGCCTTCAATTTTGAGTAAATCCCGAACAGTGTCACCAGAAAAGCACCTCCACACCATCACACCTCCTCCTCCATGCTTCACGGTGGGAACAGGCATGTAGAGTCCATCCATTCACCTTTTCTGCGTCGCACAAACACACTGTGGTTGGAACCAAAGATCTCAAATTTGGACTCATCAGACCAAAGCACAGATGTCCACTGGTCTAATGTCCATTCCTTGTGTTCTTTAGCCCAAACAAGTCTCTTCTGCTTGTTGCCTGTCCTTAGCAGTGGTTTCCTAGCAGCTATTTTACCATGAAGGCCTGCTGCACAAAGTCTCCTCTTAACAGTTGTTGAAGAGATGTGTCTGCTGCTAGAACTCTGTGTAGCATTGACCTGGTTTCTAATCTGAGCTGCTGTAAACCTGCAATTTCTGAGGCTGGTGACTCGAATAAACTTATCCTCAGAAGCACAGGTGACTCTTGGTCTTCCTTTCCTGGGGCGGTCCTCATGTGAGCCAGTTTCTTTGTAGCGCTTGATGGTTTTTGCAACTGCACTTGGGGACACTTTCAAAGTTTTCCCAATTTTTCGGACTGACTGACCTTCATTTCTTAAAGTAATGGAGGCCACTCGTTTTTCTTTACTTAGCTGCTTTATTCTTGCCATAATACAAATTCTAACAGTCTATTCAGTAGGACTATCAGCTGTGTATCCACCAGACTTCTGCACAACACAACTGATGGTCCCAACCCCATTTATAAGGCCAGAAATCCCACTTATTAAACCTGACAGGGCACACCCGTGAAGTGAAAACCATTTCTGGTGACTGCCTCTTGAAGCTCATCAAGAGAATGCCAAAAGTGTGCAAAGCAGTCATCAAAGCAAAAGGTGGCTACTTTGAAGAACCTAGAATGTAAGAAATAATTTCATTTGTTACACACTTTTTTGTTAAGTATATAATTCCACATGTGTTAATTCATAGTTTTGATGCCTTCAATGTGAATGTACAATTTTCATGAAAATACAGAAAAATCTTTAAATGAGAAGGTGTGTCCAAACTTTTGGTCTGTACTGTATATATATATATATATATATATATATGAGTCACAATGACATGTATATATATATATGTATTCTATGTGTATATATCTATTCTTCTCATTCTTTATTAAACCTGTCAGTGTGATTTTACAGTATAGCGCACTGAATTGCCGGCTTTTCTAAAGGACACTGGTCTTTCTTGCAAGTCACACGTCTGGTCCAAGTGTAATCCGTATTTTTCTCGCCCCCATAGACTTGCATTGGCGTATTACGGGCGCGTAAAACGGTGACAATCGCAGCATGCTGCGATTGTCTCGGCCCGTATAATACGCCCGAGAAAAATTTGGCTGCTGGGTGTGTCTTATGGTCCGGTGCGTCCTATAGTCTGAAAAATACGGTAATGACTTTTGGGTTTTCATTGGCTGTAAGCCATAATTATCAACATTAACAGAAATAAACACGTGAAATAGATCACTCTGTAATGACTCTATATAATATACTAGATGGTGGCCCGATTCTAACGCATCGGGTATTCTAGAATATGTATGTAGTTTATTTATGAAGATTTAAGAATAATGCAATGAATACTGCGACCAATCAGTGATATTGGCGCCAAATTTAAACACCGCTCTGCTGATTTTTCGCGGCCGCCGCCCGCAACCAATCAGCGATTTTGGCGCCAAATTTAAACACGCTCTACGGGAGATGATACACTCTCTCCGAGAGATGATCGGCTGCTCGCACCAGAAGTATCCCGACCGGTGGCGCCGCTCCCCGGTCCTCTGTTCACACTTGCTGTCATGGAGGTCAGCAGCGCCGCTGGTCAGGGTACTTCTGCTGTGAGCAGCCAGGAGATGACCGGCTAGCGCCGGTCATCTCCCGGCTGCATCGCCGCTGACCTCCATGCGGCAGGTAAGCCGTTAACGGCCGCCATCTTTTTTCTGAAATCCCGCATCGCTGATTGGCTGCGGCTGGACCAATCAGCGACGCGGAATTTCCTGGACAGAAAGACAGACAGACAGACGGGATAAGACGATTATATATATTAGATAGATGTTACTGTGTATTACCTCATGTCACTGTGTATTACCTCATATTACTGTGTATTACCTCATGTTACCGTATATTACCTCATATTACCTCATGTTACCTGTGTATTACCTCATATTACTGTGTATTACCTCATGTTACTGTATATTACCTCATTTTACTGTGTATTACCTCATGTTACTGTATATTACCACGTTACTATATATTACCTCATGTTATCGTATATTACCTCATGTCACTGTGTATTACCTCATGTTACTGTGTATTACCTCATATTACTGTGTATTACCTCATGTTACCGTATATTACCTCATATTACCTCATGTTACCTGTGTATTACCTCATATTACTGTGTATTACCTCATGTTACTGTATATTACCTCATTTTACTGTGTATTACCTTATGTTACTTATGTATTACCTCATGTCACCTGTGTATTACCTCATGTCACTGTGTATTACCCGTGTTCAGTAAATGTAACAGAAGTACATCAGACACTGTGACTGACAAAATATGTTCAGTACATCATGGGCAGTTGGTGAGTCACATGACCACATGGGCAGAGTTAGCCCTGCGTCGCCCAATCAGCAACGCGGGATTTCCTGGACAGACAGGATAAGACGATTATATAAATAGATGAGTTTCACTTTTAGTATTGAAGAACTGAAATCAATTAACTTTTTGATGATATTCTAATTTAGTGAGAAGCACTTGTATAGTGCAGTGCTAACCACTGAACCACCGTGCTGACCTATAGTGTAGTGCTAACCAGTAGCGTAGCTACCGGGGGGGGCCCCGGGCCCCGCGCTCGGAGGGGGCCCACCCGGAGCTACGCTACTGTTACTGTATCGGCATGCACAGCGCGCCGACACAGTTACTTTCTGCGGCAGAGCAGGGAGAATCAATCTCCCTGCTCTGCCGCCCGGCCGCTATGGGCCCCTGAGCAGGCGGTGGGGGGCCCGGTGCCAGCAGTGGGCCCCCCAACCGTCATCGGAGGGTCAGCTGTATCGGCATCCAGCCAATACAGCTGACCGCATTGAGAGACAAGGAGCGAGCGCTCCTCCTCTCCCATAATCCCCCTCTCCCATAATCCCCCTCTCAGCGTCTGACAGCGGGCGCGATGACGTCACTGCCCGGCGCCGGCAGTCAGACGCTGAGAGGGAGAGCAGTGAGCAGCGCAGGAGCCGGGAGCAAGAGAGGTGAGTACTGGATTTATTATTTTTGTAAAGGGGGATGCATTATAAGTAAGGCTGCATATGGGGGAGTGCATTATAAGTACGGCTGCATATGGGGGAGTGCATTATAAGTACGGCTGCATATGGGGTACATTATAAATAAGACTGCCTATGGGGTGCATTATAAATAAGAATGCATATGGGGTGCATTATAAGTAAGGCTGCATATGGCGGTGCATTATAAGTACGGCTGCATATGGCGGTGCATTATAAGTATGGCTGCATATGGCGGTGCATTATAAGTACGGCTGCATATGGAGTACATTATAAGTACGGCTGCATATGGGGTGCATTATAAGTAAGGCTGCATATGGAGTGCATTATAAGTACGGCTGCATATGGGGTGCATTATAAGTAAGGCTGCATATGGGGTACATTATAAGTACGGCTGCATATAGGGGTGCATTATAAGTACGGCTGCATATAGGGGTGCATTATAAGTACGGCTGCATATAGGGGTGCATTATAAGTATGGCTGCATATGGGGGTGCATTATAAGTACGGCTGCATATGGGGGTGCATTATAAGTACGGCTGCATATGGAGGTGCATTATAAGTAAGGCTGCATATGGGGTGCATTATAAGTAAGGCTGCATATGGGGTGCATTATAAGTAAGGCTGCCTATTGGGTGCATTATAAATAAGGCTGCCTATGGGGTGCATTAAAAATAAGACTGCCTATGGGGTGCATTATAAAAAAGACTGCCTATGGGGTGCATTATAAATAAGACTGCCTATGGGGAGTGCATTACAATATAGATGCTGTCTGTTGGGGTGCATTATAATACAGAGGCTGCCTATGGGGGTGTATTACAATACATAGGCTGTCTATGGGGGTGCATTATACTATATTGAGGACTATCTGGTGTATTATGCTATATGGAGGCTATCTAGGGGGCCATCATACAGTGTGGGGATTATAGTGGCGGGGCCATCATACAGTGTTGGAGCCATTAAATAGTTTGGGGATATTAAGGGGTCAGTATATATCCAGTGAGGGGGCATCATACTGTGTATAGGGGAGCTGTACAGGGGGGAGACTCGGGACATTAAGTGTAAAGTGGGTACTTATTGTTATAGGGGAACTCTGGTTACTGTGACTGTCAAAGGGGCACACACAGGGGACAACATGTGGGCACTGTTTTCTAGGGCCCATGCACCTGGCATTACTATATTATAGAGGG
Source organism: Oophaga sylvatica (assembly GCA_033576555.1). Taxonomy (NCBI): domain Eukaryota; kingdom Metazoa; phylum Chordata; class Amphibia; order Anura; family Dendrobatidae; genus Oophaga; species Oophaga sylvatica. The sequence continues at coordinate 69,457 of JARQOD010000745.1, forward strand.
TGCTTTAGAATTTAGAGGTCACACAGAACCACACAGTAGGTGCAGTAATAGGGACACATAGGGCTGCAGCGGCTCAGTATTGGGGTATCAGGTGCAGTAATAGGGGCACATATGGCAGCAGCGGCTCAGTATTGGAGTATCAGGTGTAGTAATAGGGACACATACGACAGCAGTGGCTCAGTATTGGGGTATCAGCAGGATGAGGAGTTTGTGCAGGTTGAGAATAGTCCAATTGGTGACCGTGACGGTGCTGACAATATAAGTGAAACGTTTCTTTGTTGTATTCTCTGTAGTTGAGTCCTGGCTGGAGGAGTCGTCATGTCGGTCTGGGCCAGATGGAAAAGACATGAAAAGTGAATGATTCCATCAGAAAGAACGTCAGCGGTAAGTCATTATCTGTAACTCTGCTGTAATCTCTTATATGTTCTGTAGGACTGGTATTATTTACCACTGACCATATGGCGGTGATATCAATATTGGTCTTTTTATATATAGATTAATTTTGGCAACAGCGCGGTCATTTGCTGAGGTTCTCTGGTTAGGGGCCCACTCAGATGTTTCACCCCCCCTAAACCGAAACCCTAGCTACGCCTCTGGTGCTAACCACTGAGACACCATACTGCTCTACGTATAGTGAACTGCTAACCACTGAGCCACCATGCTGTCTTATGTATAGTACAATGTTAACCATTGAGCCACCCTGCTGCTCTATGTATTGTAAAGTGCTAACCACTGAGCCACCATGCTGCCCTAACGGTAAGGATGTGATTCCCCATCCTAGAATATAATAATGCCATAATTCTAACACAGATACAAAGTAACAATAACAGAATAATAAAGAATCACAGCAGTAAATATTGTGGAAGGACCGGAGACTCCACCGAACAACCATAAACTATGAATCACCGGGGCGGCCGCGACCAGGAGGACAGTAAAATATTAATAACAGTAAATCATCCGCTGCCGGGTGATAATTACTTACTCTCTACAAGAATAAATCTGTAAGAATCTACGAAGGATTGGCACAAAGAAATCACAAGGAAACTTCATGAAATGAGCAAAATTAAGAAGGCTGCAATGTGACCCACCCGGACAAAGCTTGGAGCTCAACCGTGGACACATTATACCAGATCGGCAGAAGCTTGTGATGGTGCTGGGCTCAGCTCACAGAAGATTGTCATAAACCCTCAGCTGTGGGAAGTGTTCAGTTCTAGAGGTTTTTAGCTTCTGGATGTGAAGTAGAACAATCCCATTCACTGACAGCAAGCACAGTTCCTGTATCCGGTGAATAGCTGAAGTGTAGACCAAAAACATTGCAGCTCACGGTGCAAAGTGCCAGAAAGGGCAAATCTAATTATAGATTTGCCCTTTCTGGGGTGTCTGGGGCAGATGTTAGTAGCCAGGGGGGCACAAAATAAATGTACCCTCCCTGGGCTATTATTATTTGGCCCCACTCGCTTGCTTTGTCTGTCTGATGGAGAAAATACAGCTGGAGCCCACGCATTTTTTTTTCAACGAATTTACACCATTAATTAACCCCTACATGTGTGAAATTTCACACACATACACTCATGTAATTGTTAGTGAAAACCATATATCAAAATACATGAAATGACATGGTTAACTGTGTGTAAACCATGTGTCATTTCATGTCGGACTCTGGAATTTCACAAAAGCCGGCAATTGAATTAGCGGCTATTACAGTATGTAGAAGTGTGTGAACTATAAATATATGTATATATATATATATATGTCACAATGACATATATATATATATATATATATATATGTATTCTATGTGTGTATATGTATTGATTCTATTCTTTATTAAAGCTGTCAGTGTGATTTTACAGTATAGCCGGGGATGAATTGACGGCTTTTCTAAAGGACACCGGTGCGATTTAATCGCAAGTCACACGTGCGGTCCGTTTGTAATCCGATTTTTCATCGCTCCCATAGACTTGCATTGGCGATAGTCGACCCACAATCGGTGACAATCGCAGCATGCTGCGATTGCACTCGGACGTTTAAAACGGACCACAAAAAATCGGATACTGGGAGCTGATCCATAGATTAACATAGGGCAGACTGCAATGCGATATTTCATCGCATTGCAGTCGTCCGATTTTGTCGCCAGTGTGACTCCAGCCTAAATCAGAAATCCCAGGATGAGATGCATGTGGCGGTTTTACACCTGTTTCCCCACGGTTTATCGCACCCTCAGTCATCATCAATTATAAAGTTTTCCATGTAAATGTTCAGGAACTTCACTGTTTGTACAAAGCCCCAACAGCTGATCTCCCCATCATAGATGGCGCCCCAGATCTCTAATGCTGCAGTACATTTATCTTCTGGGTAATGACTCTGCAGCACTATTTGAATCTGTGTCCTGCTTGTTCACCTTCTGTTCCCGCCCTGCAGATCCGCAGCCCTGTACATGCAGCGCTGACTCCATAGAGCTCCCGCATCTCCCAAACAGAGGAGCATATGCTGCCAGTACAGAGAAGCCTCCAGGAGCTCACAACCCAGATCATCCATCCTGTGCCATCTATACAGATAAAAATGTCTCATCTCACAAGACAAAAGGTAAAACCAGAGCAGTCAGGTGAGACAGGTGTCCTCAGAACAGTGGCATGGGCAGGGCAGTGGTTGTGGCGGTGATCACTGTAGATCCACAATGACCTTGTGATTTTAAAAATGATGGCAAAAAGATGCAATTTGGTTTTGAATAAACAAGTGAACCACTAGCGGCCACAGACAGAGGCGGCCCCATGTGCTAGTACAATATAGGGGCCATCTGCAGCCCAATAGCAAATGCCACCCAGGCCGGAGTCTCACAAGTTGTTTTGTGCCGCCGACTGTCTGCTATTTTAGACATCGGTACTACTGTGCATTAAAATTTGAACAAGCGCCAGCATCCCAGTATTGCAAACACATCCAGACTGCACACCATGTCTGCTGATCTCACTTCACCAGCCATCAGGGTTCATCCTCTGACTGGCAGGAGAGGAGCTTGAGAGCAGTTAGGAGAAGGTCAGCACAGGTCGAGGTGAGGCAGGAGAGGAGTGTGTGAGCAGTCAAGAGGTCAGCACAGGCCGAGGTGAGGCAGGAAAGGAGCTTGTGTGCAGTCAGGAGGTCAGCACAGGCCTAGGTGAAGCAGGAGAGGAGTGTGTGAGCAGTCAAGAGGTCAGCACAGGCTGAGGTGAGGCAGGAGGTGCTTGTGTGCAGTCAGAAGTCAGCACAGGTCGAGTGAGGCAGGAGGGAGTGTGTGAGCAGTCAAGAGGTCAGCACAGGCTGAGGTGAGGCAGGAGAGGTGCTTGTGTGCAGTCAGAAGGTCAGCACAGGTCGAGGTGAGGCAGGAGAGGAGTGTGTGAGCAGTCAAGAGGTCAGCACAGGCTGAGGTGAGGCAGGAGAGGAGCTTGTGAGCAGTCAGGAGGTCAGCACAGGCTGAGGTGAGACAGGAGAGGAGCTTGAGAGCAGTCAGGAGAAGGTCAGCACAGGTCGATGTGAGGCAGGAGAGGAGTGTGTGAGCAGTCAAGAGGTCAGCACAGGCCGAGGTGAGGCAGGAAGGAGCTTGTGTGCAGTCAGGAGGTCAGCACAGG